>KE373079.1:849469-865334 GCA_000418225.1 Zizania latifolia
CTGGCTAGCGTAGCCTCCCCATGTCCCAACAGAAAACCCCTCCAAATTGAAGGGTAAAAACCACGGGCGCTGGCCACGGCAGAATTTCACTATATCGGGAAGGTTTTACAGAACGCAGGAGAGATTTTGTAGTTTCTATCTTCTCCGTGTGGCTTACAAGGTATATTTATAATGGTGGATTGTATGCCTTCTCCGTTTCACTCCGGCCCAAGCCTCCGGCGACGGGCCTCCGCTTCGCTACGGAAACATCGACCCTTGTCTTCATATCTAGAATTTGGATCACAAATCAACAAACTCTACCTTGAGACAAATTCATCCTTGTAGCATAATAAAAATACTCCTCCACCTGAATCAACAAATCTACTGTCGACGCCAAAAGCCACTAGGGCTAGTTAGTAACACCAATTAAGCTTGAGCAAAGCTCAACCTTAGCAATAGGAACATGCTTCGTCATCATATCCGCAGGATTATCATAAGTACTAATCTTGCATACCTTAACCATACCTTGCTCAATAACATCTCGAACGAAATGATACTGAACATCAATATGTTTTGTTCTTTCTTTTGACATCTGATCTTTAGCAAGATAAATAGCACTCTGACTATCGCAATGAACGGTAATGCAAGACTGAAATCCACATAACTCAGAGTACAGACCTTTTAACCATAGAGCTTCCTTGCATGCTTCTGAAACAGCCATATACTTAGCCTCTGTGGTAGACAAAGCAACTGTAGCTTGCAGACAAGCCTTTCAACTTACAACACAACCTCCAACAGTAAACACATATCCCGTGGGAGACCTCCTCTTGTCTAAGTCACCAGCATAATCTAAATCAACATAGCCAACCAATCCATATCTAGATTTTCCAAAACACAAGCAAGCATTTGAAGAACCACGCAGATATCTGAAAATCCACTGAACAGCCTTCCAATGTTCTTTACCAGGGTTAGACATTTATCTACTAACAACGCTCATAGCATGAGACAAATCAGGACGAGAACAGACCATAGCATACATGAGTGACCCAACAGCACTGGAGTATGGAACTTTTGACATGTACTCATAATCAGCATCCGTTTTAGCACACTAGGAAGCAGGTAACTTAAAATGAGAGGCCAATGGAGTACTCACAGGTTTAGAACTATCCATGTTGAAGCGTCGAAGGACCTTCTCAATATAATTCTTCTGGCTCAAATATAGCAGGCCAAATTTTCTATCCCTGAATATCTCCATACCAAGGATTTTCTTTGCAGCACCTAGATCCTTCATATCAAACTCGCTACTCAACTGTGCTTTCAGAGTAGCAATCTCTTTCTTGATCTTGGCAGCAATCAACATATAATAGCAAATATAAAGGTGATCCATTCACAAATTTAAGATAAACACAGCTATCATACTGAGATCTCTCATAACCATTTGAAATCATAAATAAATCAAACTTTTTATACCACTGTCTTGGAGATTGCTTCAATCCATACAACGATTTTCTCAACCTACACACACGGTCTTCTTTTCCAGGAATAACGAACCCCTCAGGCTAGTCCATGTAAATGTCCTTCTCCAAATCACCATGTAGGAATGCAGTTTTCACATCTAACTGCTCAAGCACATAATCATGCATAGCAACAATACTGAGAAAAGTACGAATTGAACTATGCTTCACAACAGGAGAGTAGACATCAGTATAATCAATTCCTGGAATCTGACTAAATCCTTTAGCAACTAACCTTGCTTTATATCGTGTAGGCTCATTAGGAGTCATACCTTCTTTTCTTTTGAAAATCCATTTACATTTCACAGGCGTTTTGCTGGGAGGCAAAGGAACAATCTCCCAAGTACCATTCTTCTCAAGTAACTCCATCTCATCATGCATAGCACCCATCCACTTTTCACTATCAACTGACAAAATTGCTTCTGTATAATTTGAAGGTTCTTGCACACCTTTAACCTCCTCTGCAACACTTAAAGCAAAAGCCACATTACATTCTTCAATATACCTGATCAGCCAAACTATCTCCCTCCGTGGACGATCAGCAGCAATAGACTCTTGTGTAGGCTGCACAACAGGTGAAGAATGTCTAACAGGGGATGGATTAGTAACAACTTCCTGATTTGGTACCTCAACCGCATTCACATGCTCCACCTGCACACTTATTGTCTCTAGTTTGATGTTATCAGTACTGGATGACAAAGACTTAGTAAACATAGTAGACTCATTGAACACAACATTTCTGCTAAGCATAGCCTTATTTGTTTTAGGATTCCACAACTTATAAGCTTTGACTCCAGAACCATAACCCAAGAAAATGCACTTAATAGCTCTAGGCTCAAGTTTACTATTATCAACATGTGCATATACAGTGCAACCAAAGACTCTCAGTTGTGAGTAATCACCAAGTGAACCTGGCCACATCTCAATAGGAGTTTTCTTACCAATTGCCGTGGAAGGAGAGCGATTTATCAAGTAGCATGCAATAGCAGCAGCCTCAGCCCAAAACTTTCTGCTCAAACCTAAGTTGGATAGCATACACCGAGCCTTTGAGATTATTGTTCTGTTCATGCGCTCTGCCACACCATTCTGCTGAGGCGTGTGAGGGATGGTGTGGTGTCTAACAATGCCTTCTTTCCTGCAGAAAAGTTTAAAAGCACCAAAACAGAACTCCATTCCATTATGAGTTCTCAGAACCTTTACCTTTCTCTCGGTTTGCTTCTCAACCATGACCTTCCACTCTTTGAAACATTCAAATGCATCTGATTTGTACTTAAGAAAATAAGGCCAAACTCGTCGTGAGTAATCATCAATAATAGTTAACATATAGTTAGCACCACCATGAGAGGTTTTACGAGAAGGACCCCACAAATTAGCATGCACATAATCAAGAATACCTTCAGTATTATGAACAGCAGTATTGAACTTTACCCTCTTATGTTTACCATAAACACAGTGCTCGCAGAAATCAAGGGAATCAGCCTGGCAACCTTCAAGCAGACCTCTTTTGCTTAATTCTGCCATACCAAGTGCACTCATGTGTCCAAGACGCATGTGCCAAATCTTAGTAGTTTCAAGATCAGGACCTACAACAGCATTAGCAACAAAAGAACTACCTCGAAGCACATATAAATTTGCAGCTTTCATGTCACCTTTCATGACAACAAGAGATCCCTGTGTTATCTTCATAACTCCATCTCCAGCACAATACTTGTACCCTTTAATATTAAGAGTACTCAGCGATATGAGGTTCCTTGTCATGGTTGGAACATGTCGCACTTCAGTTAATGTGTGCACCATGCCATCATACATCCTGATCTGCACAGTACCCATGCCAACAACCTCACATGGAGTATCATCGCCCATCCGCACAGTACCTCCATTCTGCACAGGCTCATAAGTACTAAACAAATCTCTGTTAACACAGACATGATATGAGCAAGCAGAATCAAGTATCCATTGAGCATCATCAAAAGCATATCTGGCAAATGCAATGAGAACAGTACCATTTTCAGAACTATCATCAGAGGCAACTGAGGCACTACCATCAGGCTTACCCTTTGGCTGGAGCGTACCGTTTCTCTTCTCTTTATTCTGCAGCTTCCAACATTCAGTAATCACATGATTATCCTTTTTACAATACCTGCAGAACTTATCACCTTGCCGTCCTCGCGACTTGGAACGATGTTTCTGATTATTTTTACTGTTTCCCTTTCCAGCTGAATTGGATTTCTTCTGTTCACTGCGCCCACGAACATGCAAAGCTTCTCCGCTCGAACCACCAGCATCTTCTGAGTTAACCATCTGTTTCATCTTTTCCTTCGCAGTCAAGGCCTCATAGATCTCGGCCACGGTTAGAGTGTCACGATTGTACAGTATAGTATCTCGAAAATTGCTAAACGAGGTAGGAAGTGAACATAGGAGAAGAAGGGCTAGGTCTTCATCATCAAACTTTACCTCCATGTATAACAGATCGGCAACGATCTCCTTGAACACAGATATGTGTGTCAGAACTGAGCCACCTGCCTGTAACTTGTGTGTGAACAGTTTCATCTTGACATGCATCTTGCTGGTTAGATCTTTTGACATGCAGATCAATTTCAGCTTCATCCAAAGCGCAGCAGCAGTTTTCTCTTCTAAGCACTCCTGCAAAATATTGTTCGAAAGTTGCAGATGGATCCGAGACAAAGCTTTACGATCTTTCCTCCTTTCATTAGCCGTCCAGTCCTTCTGCTCCTTCCCGAATCCCTCTAGGGCTTCATCCAGATCGTGATGCAGCAGCACTGCCCGCATCTTCACTTGCCACAGCGAGAATCTTGTGTCTAAGTCCAGCAGCGGAAGATCGTACTTCATCGTCATCGTCGACATGTGCGCTGCGGCACAAACCCTAGACCAAGGGAATAGAACCAATGCTCTGATACCACTTGTTAGAAATAACGACGCAAAATCATAGATCAAAACACCGAACAAAGACACAGATTTAACGTGGAAAACCCCTTTAAATTGAAGGGTAAAAACCACGGGCGCCAGCCACGGCAGAATTTCACTATATCGGGAAGGTTTTACAGAACACAGGAGAGATTTTGTAGTTTCTATCTTCTTCTTGCGGCTTACAAGGTATATTTATAATGGTGGATTGTATACCATCTCCGCTTCGCTCCGGCCCAAGCCTTCGGTGACGGACCTCTGCTTTGCTACGGAAACATCGCCCCTTGTCTTCATATCTAGAATTTGGATCACAAATCAACAATCGTTCGCCGGGATGCGGGCAATGCAGGAGATCGGCATTTCCACGAGCAATCTCACCGGTGAGATCCCGCCGGCGTTATTCACGAGCTGGCCTGAGCTCATATCCTTCCAAGTGCAGAACAACTCGATCACTGGCAAGATTCCGCCGGAGCTCGCCAAGGCTAGGAAACTGAATTTCCTGTACCTCTTCAGTAACAACCTTACCGGCTCCATTCCGGCAGAGCTCGGCGAGTTGGAGAATATGAAAGAGATGGATTTGTCGTCGAACTCGCTCACCGGACTGATCCCCACCTCGATCGGCAACCTCAAGCAGCTCACGAGGTTGGCGCTATTCTTCAATGGGCTGACCAGCAAGATCCCACCGGAGATTGGCAATATGACTGCGTTGCAAATTTTGGACGTCAACACCAACCATCTGGAAGGCGAGCTGCCCGACTGTTGGTGGAATCTGCAGTTCATGGACCTATCCCACAATGACTTCTCAGGTGAAATCCCTGCAGTCAAGACAAGCTACAATTGTACTCTTGAATCGGTTCATCTTGCTAGCAACGGCTTCACCGGTAACTTTCCATCTGCGTTAGAAGGATGTACCTCGCTGGACACCTTAGATATAGGGAACAACAAGTTCTTTGGTGGTATCCCTCCTTGGATTGGGCAAAGCATCCCATCGCTAAAGATTCTTAGCCTTAGATCAAACAACTTGACCGGTGAGATCCCTTCGGACTTGTTGAAGCTTTCTCAGCTTCAGCTATTAGATATGGCCAACAATGGTTTGACAGGATCAATTCCCAGAGCTTTTGCCAACTTAAGTTCCATGAAGAACCCCAAAATTATTTCTATGGATCAATCATTACGTGGGTCTATTTACCAGGATAGTATCTATATAACCTGGAAGGGGCAGGAAAAATTCATCCAAAAAAACAATTCAGCTAATGACAGGTATCGATTTGTCGGGCAACTCATTGTCTCAATGCATCCCTGAAGAGTTAACGAACCTCCAAGGCCTTCGATTTCTGAACTTGTCGAGAAACCATCTGTCATGCGGCATACCTGAAAACATTGGTAGTTTGAAATTTCTCGAGTCCCTTGACTTGTCATCGAATGAACTTTCAGGAGCCATTCCTCCAAGCATGTCCACTATATCCACCCTTAGCAATCTGAATCTCTCAAACAATCATCTATCAGGCAAGATACCTAGTGGTAATTAACTTCAAACCCTAACTAATCCATCGATATACAACAACAATTATGGGCTCTGTGGCCCTCCGTTGGACATTCCATGCACAAATGCTTCGCTTGGATCAGATGAGAAATACTGTAGAACATGCGAGGACCAGTGGCTATACTACTGTGTGATCGCTGGAGTCGTTTTTGGGTTTTGGCTATGGTTTTGGTTGCTCTTTTGCATCGGGAGATGGAGGCATGCCCTTTTCTGGTTTGTTGATGGCATGCAATCTATGGTTATGAAGAATGTGCCCTATGTTGATCAATTTCTTTCGAGGGAAAATACTGATAAGCATTTGTAGCTGTGTTTGATGAATGTACCATCTGATGATTATGAAGTATGTTTAGTTTTTTCATTGTGCTGTAGTTGTCACCGAAGGAAAAGATGGCAAGCTTTCATTTGTATTATAAGATTAAGAAAAATGTAAAGTTGATGAAAAGCATAATTTTGTGATTGACAGTCTTCAGAATACTTTCACTATATGCATATCACCGGTTAAAGCTATAAATTTTTCTAAACTTGCCTTTGTCACTAATCTGATACACTTGAGGCTCTGATAATGCATTTTTACAAATCACTAGCTGTGAAATTCCCCTTCTGCCTGGTGCTTCACATCTCTACACAGAGAGAGGTCACTTCTGATAGTCTGTTAGCTTGCTTAGCGTGATCAGTCTGAATGGTTCAGAAAGGTAGGCCTGAGTATGTGCAGATATCTCCTGTGCTACAGATCTCATGGAAGGCCTGGATTCAGGATTTGCCCTGGTGCAACCAAGCGCAATCCTCACAATGAACACTACCTCTTCTGCAAGCTGACCAGTTGGAGGATCCAACCGCTGGTCTAGTATGTCCTTGAGGAGTAGATCATCTTCTTGTGATGAAGAGAGAGCTGGAAGAGATGTTAAGAGGTCACCAGGGTGCTTTCCCATCATGACCTCCAGCGCAACCACACCAAAGCTGTAAACGTCGCACTTCTCTGTGACCCTCATTGTGTATGCCAATTCTGCAAGAATGAATCAAAGTTGGTTAGTGTAAATGTGGTGCAGTGCTGCACTTAATTGGAAAAGTTTCTCTTCCAATGACAATCTTTCAATGTTCTGAAAATCATCAGGACAGGAGTATGTGGTAATCTGTTCAATAACGGCCACTCTACTTACAGCAATGGCTTTTATCAGAAGTGGTTGGTAGTCTGTCCAAATACTACATTACTACCTGAGAGCAGCTAACCAAATTTAGCCATCTGATTTTACATTAATTATGACTGAAACATCCTAAATAATATTTGGTACTACCATAAAGATATCACTGAAGCACTCTAAAGTATAAATTAGGCTTGACATTATAGGCCCCATTGAAAAATTGTATGTGACTTTTTAACGAAAAACAGGTGCAAATTTAACATAATAAAAAGGTGGTATATACCTGGAGCCATATATCCGTATGATCCTGCCACAGAAGTCCAGTTTGTGGATGCAGACCCAAGCAATTTTGCTGTGCCAAAATCAGACAAGCGCGGCTCAAAGTCTGACTCAAGAAGGATATTATTCACAGTGATATCACGATGAACGATGGTTGGGTTGCAGTCATGATGCAAGTAGGCCAGGGCATGAGCAACCCCCTGGATCACCTTCCCCCTCATGCCCCAATCCAGCTTCCTTTTCCCTTCCTCTCCATACAATGCCTTCCCCAAGCTGCCCCTTATCATGTACTCATACACTAGGTACATGTAGTCACCACTGGTGCAGAAGCCATGGAGCTTGACAATATTGCGGTGGCGGACCTCTGTCAGCGCCTTGATCTCATTCTCAAAGCTCTTCTTGTTCACATCCGGTATGTCACCAGTGCCGTCGACATGGAACCTCTTCACAGCCACAACCTGCCCACCAGAGAGCTCAGCTCTGTAAACACTTCCAAACCCTCCTTTCCCAATGCAGAATGTTTCACTGAAGTTGTCAGTTGCATTCATGATGTCAAAGAATGTGAATTTGCCCTCCTTTTCCCAGATCATGGACTCATAAGAATCATTGGTGTTGGATTCCACCTCTTTCTTCACTCTATGCCTCCTTCTGCATAACAGCATTGAGCAAGTGACAATGACTAATAGTAACACCACTCCAACTACTGACACAACTGTTGCAATGACTACTCTCTTGTGGTGCCCAGAAGATGCATTGGTAGAACTGGGGTCACAAGAAGCTATGCCTTGCACATCACCACAGAGCCCAGAATTCCCAATGTACGCATCAGGCGAAGCATTGAAAGCCTTCCCTGATGGTATCCTGCCGGTGAGTCGATTGTAAGAGAAATCAATTGTTTCAAGGCTTGACATGCTAGAAAACCCTGCTGGGATTGAGCCACTGAGCTCATTGTGTGACAAGTTCAGTTTCTGCAAATTCATCAGCTTCACGAGATTTGCTGGGATTGAACCAGAGAAAGAATTGCTGCTCAGATCAAGCAGGATCTGAAGCTGAACCAGATTACCAAGCTCACTTGGTATCTGCCCTGATAACCTGTTCTTGCTCAGATCAAGCAATGTCAGAGAACCAAGCTTGCCAATGCCAACTGGTATTGCCCCATTAAGCATGTTTCCTGACAAATCGAGCTTCTGAAGATTAGAAATGTTCCCCAAATTTGCCGGAATTGGCCCGGAAAAGGAGTTACGGCTCAGGTTGAGATTGAACAAAAGGCTGAGATGACCCAACTCAAGTGGAACACCTCCGGTCAGATTATTTCCAGACAAACTGAGAACTTGCAAGTTTGTCATGCTCCCGAATTCGGCCGGAATGCCGCCGGATATGCGATTGGCGTCCAAGCGCAGGAGCGTGAGATTGATGCATTTCCCCCAGTCAGACGACAGCCGGCCGGTCAGCTTGTTCCCGGAGACGTCCAAGTAGTCCAAGCCGGGGTGCACGCCGAAGGCCTCCGAGATGTCGCCGGTGAAGTAGTTCCCCTCCAACCGCACACGTTTCAGTTCCGTGCATTTCTTCAGGCACCGCGGCAGCGCGCCGGTGAAGTTGTTGTTGTTCACCGTCAAAGTCCGCAGCGCGAAGCCGTCGCAGAGGTTCCGCGGCAGCTCGCCGGAGAAGCTGTTGTTGGTGAACATCACGATTTGCAATGCCAAACCCTCGCCGAGGTCCGCCGGGATGGTGCCGCTCATGTTGTTGTCGAACACGGAGAGGTTTTGGAGGTTCCTGAGGGCCGAGATGGTCGAAGGCAGCTCGCCTTCCAGATGGTTGGTGTTGACGTCCAAGATTTGCAACGCCGTCATGTTGCCAATCTCCGGCGGGATCTTGCCGGTGAGCCGGTTGAAGAATAGCGCCAACCTCGTGAGCTGCTTGAGGTTGCCGATCGAGCTGGGGATCGGTCCGATGAGCGAGTTCGACGACAAATCCATCTGTTGCAGGTTTTCCAACTCACCGAGCTCTGCCGGGATGGAGCCGGTAAGGTTGTTACTGAAGAGGTACAGCAAATTCAGTTTCCTAGCCTTAGCGAGCTCCGGCGGAATCTTGCCGGTGATCGAGTTGTTCTGCACTTGGAATGATATAAGCTCGGGCCAGCTCGTGAACAACGCCGGCGGGATCTCACCGGTGAGATTGTTCGTAGAAATGCCGAACTCCCGCATCGCCTTCATCCCGGCGAACTCCGGCGGTAGGCTACCGGACAGCTGGTTCATGGACAACTCCAGAAAAGTGAGATTGCTTAGGTTGCCCAGCTCCGGCGGCAGAGAGGAAACAAGCCCCGCGCTCTTGATGTCGAGCCTTTGTAGCATCTGGAGCCGACCAAGAACCGGCGGCATTGGCCCGCTTAGTTGGTTCTCGCCGATTTCAAGAATCCTCAATTGCGTCATCGACCCGAGGAACTCCGGGACGCCGCCGATGAGTTTATTGGTGGCGATCCGCAGGTCCTGGAGCTTCGTCAACTTGCCAAACGACGGCGGAATCCGGCCGGAGAAACCATTGGCGGACAAGTTGAGGTACCTTAGGTTCGGGAGCTTCTCCGGCAATGATTCCGGTAGCGCCCCGAACAGAGTATTCTGCGACAGGTCGAGGTAGGTGATGTTGCCGCTCTTGAGTATGAACTCCGGGAAGCTGCTGTTGAGGGAGTTGAGGTAGAGCGACATGAACGTCACGGTGGGCATCGGCGAGAACTTGCCGTAGTCCGGGTCGGTCAGGTAGTTGGACCCCAGGTTGAAATGGACAATCTTGGGGAGCCGGCTGAGCTGGTGCGGGATGGCGCCGACGAGGTTGTTGTTGTAGAGGCGGAGCTCCACGAGGCCGGAGAGGTCGCCGAACTCTGGCGGGATGGAGCCATCGAACATGTTGCTGCCGAGATCGAGCAACTCGAGGGAGCTCAGCCGCGAGATACTGGTCGGGATGGTGCCGTTGAGGTTATAGTTCCCGTTGAGGTCGAGCGCCGTGAGCGCAGGGAACGCCGCGAAGTCGAGCATGTCGAGGCCGCCGCCGAGTCCCAGTCCCCGGAGCCGCAGCGTCACGACGCGGCCGGCGGCGTCGCAGCCCACGCCGCGCCACCCGCAGACCGGCGCCGCCCGTGTCCACCCTGACAGCGCGGCCGCGTCGTCCTGCAGGCTGGCCTTCCACGCCAGCAGCGCCTCGGCCTCCGTCGCCGTGGCCGCATCCGCCGGCGATAGAACCGCCACGGTAGCGACCACCACCACCACCAGGTAGACCACGCGCACGGCATCTCGTCTCCGCGGCATTGGCGAGATCTAGCTCCCCGGCGACGGCGTCCTCACCTCCCTACTCCCTTCCCTACTCACCAGCTCGTCTCGGACAGCCTCGCGCCCTCGCAGTCGCCGGTGGAGTCAATCAAGCCGAGGAGGAGAGAAACTTCTCTTCTAGGCTGGCAGTGGCGGCGCGGCGCGGGGCCGGGCGGTCAACGCGGGAGGGGTTGACCGCCCCACGTGGCGGTTCGGTGGGAACGGCCTCCCAATTGGAGAGAAACGGCGAATTCCTCCTCGTTTCCGAGTGGATTTTTGCCTCTTTTGCGCAGTGATGGAGGCTAATCGTATGCTTGTCAGTTTTATTTGACTTGGAATTTGTGGGCATTATATCATATGAATTTAATTAGAATCTTGAGCTTGCTGGATGTGTACGGAGTCAGCATTCAGGAATGATGGAAATATTTGTATATTTGTCACTAGTTTTTACATAGTTGTTGGTGTGGGAGTTTAGAAAATGACCTTGTTGGTGTAAGCTATTGGGATATGATGAGTATTAAAAAAAAGATGGATTGGGTTACTTTCACACAAACTAGCGTATTTTTCTACGTAGTTTTCGGTGGCTCTAGATTAGCATTTTCACTGATCATCAACCCGTATGTTGCACGACCTAATTATTAGGTTGTGTTTGGTTATGGATATATACCTATCCTGTACCAATGAATCTATGTTAGATCTAACACAACCAGCGTATTTGGTCGTTTGGATTGAATGGTTTCATTTTAATCGTATGATTCATATTTTTAAAATATTTCTGTCTCATCTTGTATTACGTCATGCGGTCAAAATTATCGGATGAATTCGTCCAAGTGCGAGCGACAGGCTTTTTTTCACTGCTGCCGCTCTTTTTCACCCAACCAAACATAAACTTGCTGTATCATCATGAAATCAACCATTCTATTTGTACCATCTCATCCAAATTAACTATCTCATACTTGTTTAACTTGATTCAAGCAATAAAACACTCTACTTATTTGAGCTGTAAGTTATAATCTACAGCTAAATTTAATTTTTAGAGTATAATTTAGGAGTTTTTGTTGTTTTTTATTTTTTAGCCTTAATTTTTCGACCGTCAGGAATATAAGCATAAGATTTTTACTCTCGACTTAGTTTTCGTTACTCGTTTACAGTGTGAACCCTGGCTGTAACGACGAGACAGACGAACAGATAGATTTCTGACGGGAGATAAGCCGCCCAAGCGAGCTCGCGGTCTTTGGCCGGCGAGGGATTATATTCCGGCAGCCAAAGGACCGTGCCCCACTCGTCACGCGCGGCGGCGGCTTACGCGGAGCCGGCGACCGGGATGGCCGCACGCCCGCACGCGCCACCACCAGTTGACCGCTCGCGTTCTACGTATGTCAAATTGTTCACACGTACGTACAACGTACTCGGCCAGATCTTGTCGTGCAATTAACAGTTTAACACCCACACCAAAATCGCAGGTCAAACCGTCAATCCGCTGCCGTTCCATACCATGCAAGCCCAACTTCAGTTTGCTACTTGCTACAAACCTGGTGGCTATCAAAATAAACCAAGGAGCTTGGCAGCGACCATGGATGAGTTCTTTCCAGGGGTTCCACCAATTGCTACTTACCTACCTAGCTTGATGTTGAAAAAGTCACAAGAACGACAAGATCACCGGTGGCTAATCCAATGTTATGGTTTCGTTGCGGTATCGCTGTCAAATTAAAGCACAACAATATCTTATTAATTAATCGATGTATCATTCTCTAATTTTGTATTGATAATAACACTCGATCTAATATATCTATTAATCTCAATATTTCGCTAAAATACATAATCGTTAGTTAATAAATTTATAATAATACAACAATTGACATGAAACACAAAACTTCGTATGCATTAACAAATAACATGCATCAACTCCAAAAGATTGAAGCACAATTAAAACATAGCACAGGGGTAGAAGAAAGAAACCATGGACGTACTCTTCAATGCTACCGGTCCTTTTAGTCGTCGGTTGCTGTAGCAGAAGATCAGATCAAACCAAATCGATCTCTTTGAGCAGTCAACACCCAGCACTTAATGAACACGCTGAAAATTAAGGGTAGCAGAGAGAGATCGAGCTAGATCGTAGCCTCAAGTCAATGGAAACACAGCTACCTGGTGCTTTCATTAGATCGCTACACACCTGGTACAGGTACGTACACGCATGATCATGCCATTGTCTGATACTGTGTACGAAACTATGAATGAATCACATGGAAACAGAAGGGAGATGCTATTAGATCTAGCGAAATATGGGAGGCAAAGCACATGGAATGTAGGGCAGATGAACAGACAGAACGCTTAAGTCAAGAAGGGTGTGCTGTATATTTTTTTAACAAACATCCGAAAAAAAGTAGACCAATGTAGAGTGTTGATCTGACCTAGTTTAACAGAAAAGTTGGACGGCCATAAAACCTTACAACTTCACGGTTAATTGGAGTAAAACCGGCAAAAAAAACTACAGAGAGCCTGAACAAATTCATGCGGCAGCACAACTAAAGAGATCTGCCACAAGTTACTTGTGCTGAGCTTATCGCAAAAACAATAATTCATCGAATTGTTTTTTTTTCTCATTAGCTTAAACTTTTGATCGAATAATTCAGAGTCAGAGTTCTGAAGTTCAAATACGTAATTAAATAAATCCATCAAACATAGAGCATGACCTTCTACACGATGTCTTTAAAGAGAAAACAACATCTAAGGCTAAGGGTTGAGGAGGAAGAAGGCGAGAGAAGATGATTAACCCGTCCCTCACGTCAACTGAATAACGCTAAAATTGAGTTCTCCGTTTCCATTTGCTTTAGTTGTGCTCATGATAAACAATCTGCTGCTAATTAAAGCTCAACGGAGAACATTTTGATGGGTATGTATATATATACCTATGCAGTCTGCAGTCATCTCATAAGCGGAAATTAAACGCTGTTAATTCTTGTTTTGAAGTTTCAGGGGGTCCAACGATAATAATATTTTTTTGGCTGGACCGGAGGAGAACCAATCAAAGATATATTAGGAAGAGAAAAGATAAAAACTTTATAAATAACAATGAAAAAAAGAGAGAAAACACAACTCTAAGAAGCTGCATCAACCTACAAGCAGCACACACTAAGAGAAAGGATAACACAAACTAAACATCAAAGAGATAAGAGACCGACTGCTTTCTATTCCCAAGTTGCTTCCTTGATCCGCTGTAACAACTCAGAAGGAGTGTTACACACCATTGAGAAGATACGAGCATTGCACTCCTTCCAAATAAGCTAAGTCACTAAAATGACCGAGGAATCCGAGGAATCAAAACGACGATAATAATATCACTTTTGCTGTTTATCGATCGGGTGATATTTTTTATTTATCAATATCCAAACGAATCTTAAAGAGAACTAGTAAACGTGAACGTGTAACAGTTTTCATGACATATGTCGACATTAAAAATCTAGAGATCGCATTATAAAGTCTGGCCCAAATGCCATAAGTTAAATTTATCTACTAATAGTAAAGACACTGTGGGAGACTTGCAACAATAATACTAAAGTTTCTCAATTCCAGTAGAGCTCTAAACAACAGTTATTCATTAGAGAAGCATGGACAGATCTAATGTTATGATATTATTGTCATAGGACAATAATGCCTTACTAATTGGCATTAAGTATTATTCTCTACTTCAATGCTAATCATAGCAGTGCGATAAGCTAAAAACCATAATGTTAATTGACAAATTTAAAATAATACTATTGATCTGGAATTCTAAGATTCTAAATATGTATATACACTACTCACTATCTGTCCGCGACCAATATGATCAGTTTAACATATTGCAAGTACAAGAATTCGTCTTTCTTTTTAAATTTGTATTCTTTACAGTAGTAAAAGATATATAAAATGTGAACCTCGCATAGTCAGGTTAGCTCGAACAATATGATTACAACATAGTGAATTTGTAGGTACAGTCAAAAGGAAATAAAACTGTTGGTATAAACTATATGCAAATTTGAAAACTTAGGTGTTTCACGCGACAGACATTTTGTTAATGTTTGACACTGATGGTCTGTGCAGCTGTGCTTGCCTTGATACCCAAATACACGACCTAAATTTGCATGAAACATTTGAACTTTTATATTATGGGGAGGGTTGGATTGGGAAAGATGATCCAGACGTCAGTCATTGGATTTAATTTGGAGATGAGTGTTTTAAATGGGCATCTCAGGCCTTTGTTGAATTTAGCAAATCTCAATTCTAACTCATTCATACGGAATGGACCGACATTCAGTCTACAAACAAAGAGAAGGACTTACACAGTTACACGTGAAATTGGCCGTATCAAACGTTGGGCCTGAAATTCTAGGCCATATTAAGGAACATCGCAGAGGCAGCCCAACTATCTAAACACGTTTGTGGTTCGAGTGTGTGAAGTACGGAGGCCTGTGTTGAAATTGCCGAAAATAAATGGTATTTTTTTGTTTTGTTGCCACCTTAGTTAACCCGACGGCAATAGGACCAGGATCAAGTCAACAAGTGATTATCAAAGGCCCCATCGATGTGATTACTAACTACTCGTCTATCAACCGCCCATCAAGTTCTGCAGCAACTCTACACTCGAAAACTGTGTCATGTACAGAAGAGGACGCGGAATTCTACTCCAGCCCACGAAAAAAATCGCTGGTTTTCACCATTCCAATGTGCTCAAGACACACTGGCCCATATTCCCCCGGTACTAGTACTGATCCGATAGAGGCTTTGGGGCAAGTTTGTTTCATTAACTAATCGTTTCAAAGTGTGACTACTCCAAAAGGTTTGATCAGATTAAATTTTTTATCTAGAACGTAGGTCAATTAAAAGTATTTAGTTGAGTTATTTTATTTTATACTAAAAATAAAGTTTAAACAACTTTATATTATATAATACAAAATCTAGATCTGATATGACACATCTCTGTATCTAAGATTTTTTGAGCTAACTAGTTAAATCTAGTTTTAAAAAAAATTTAGACCTACAGTTATGGATGGATTCATAGTACTTTGTTGAGTCATATGGTTTATATTTTGTGCTAAAAACAAAAGTTTAGACCACTTTATTTTATAATACAAACTCTACATTCAGTATCTAAGATTTTTTAGAACTAACTAGTTAAATCTAGCTTTAAAAATCTTAGATATAGAGTTG
>KE373079.1:865474-879870 GCA_000418225.1 Zizania latifolia
ACATTCACATTCTAATGTTACATGCTTGTGACAGTGTTGGTCATGTTTGCTTATATTTTGCTACGACTTGTTGCTTACTTGTAGTGGACCTTTAACTGAGCATATATGCCGTGCCAGAACACTGAATTGTGCAACCGATTCGTGCTCATCTGAAACATTTCAGGATTCAGAAAAGTTGGACTACAAAAAACGCGGGAATTATAATACCACTATTATCGAGTCATATAAAATGAATTCAAAGGAATTTGCAAAGAAAAAATGTTTTTCGGCCGCGCCATAAGAAAAATGTGGAATTCAATGGAAAAATCAGAAGATATGAGACGAGTTATCATGTCAATTTGCAAAAATTAATGCGGACATAAGAATTTCGAACGAGAAAATTATGGAAGTCGATTCTTTTGTTCCAAAAACTGTAAAATGTTTTTTATCCTCTAAAGCCATTTATTTTTTTCTCTGTTCCAGAGAAGACCTCGTCTTTTCTTTGCTGTAATCGTGAATTGACATTGATAGCGAGCTGACAGACTTTTGTGACAAACTTTGGCAACAAGAAAAGATTAAATTAGGTACTACCTCCATCCATAATATAATAAGAAAAATGTAATCATTTCTGAAATTTGCTACAAGATTAAGAAAAGATATAAAATTAAATTAGAAATGGTTGTTATTGATTGAGACGGGAGATTGGGTGAAGAAATTAAACGTGAGATGATTGTGACAAGAGAACAGATATAGAAATATTTATATTTTGAGACAAAATTTGATTGTTAGAATTAATTATAATATGGGATAGAATGAGTAGTCCATTTGCTTGCAAAGCATGCACTATTTCATCAACTGATCCAGCTCCAGCGATTTCGCAGAATTAATCCATCCCAGCAGTAAGAGCAAGGTAGCAAGATGAACTGCACAGTAAATTAAACGCGGGTTGCAAATATGTAATGCACCTGTTGACATTGATAAGATCAACAAAATTGCTGGCATAAATGCATAATATTCTTCACGTAGTATCTAAAATAATATATGTATCCGTCAATTAGTGCAGCTTCCCGTACATGGACAGCAGCTCAAACAAGGTAGAGATAATTAATGGATCCAACAGCTGATTTGCGTACTGGTCCACGGCATGGAGGAAGCTATCTAAAAGATTGTGCTAATTGCGTGTCAAATAATGGAGTGGGGGCATTATGGCGTGGCTGGTTTACACTTTGTAAAAATGCAGATAAATTTAAATTTTAGAATCTAAATTTGAATATTTTATTAGTGTTTTTGTCTTCTTTTTTTAATTTTGCCTTTAGAAATGCTACAAATAGAAATATAAAAATTTTATTGTTCGCATCCATCAGACATATATTGACAGTTTTGATAAAGACATGATGACATATTTATATACCATAATTATCTTAAGGGTTTATTTGGTAGTTTGAATTTTCGATCCATTTGTATAGAATGGATGATAAATTTGCCAAACAAACCCTAATATAATTAACAGTCCTATAACTCTAAGCTGATACTTGAACTACACTAATTGATCATAATATTTCCCGTATATTATAATAATAGATATTTGTCAAACAAATTTTGTTATTGAGGATATTTTCTGTTCGCAACTGCATGACAAAAGTTAAACTCATACACCGACCAATTTGAAAACTAGACCGAAACCATAAAAGTCTCCATATTATTCATTCTCCTGGAGAAGTTCCCCCAAGGTTGAGTCTTCCTCAACCTCTTCATACTCTGACACAGTAAAGTAGTCAGTAAATCTTGAAACAGTGTAAGATATTGTAGATAGAAATATAAGATTGGTATATGATTGGTACATGACATTTTGAAGTCTATCAAGAATTGGAGGTGACAGCTCCAGAAATATAAGATTTGACAGATTAATGGTTTGCCGCCGCAACGCCAAACAAGCTCCCAAATTTGTTGGCTTGATAGCACTTGTTCAACCACCGCCGGCTTCTCGGCTCTTTGCAGGCGATGACCACCATGGCCGCGGCGCCACGGGGCAGCTCGTCGCCGGCGCCGGCGCGCCGATCCGCTTAGGCCGGTCACGCTGTCCCTGGTACGCGCAGGGATGAAGCGCCACGAAGCGGGCGGCGGGCGCACGCGCGGGATTCTGCTGCTCCTGCTGCTCGTGTCGGCCTCGCTGGGCGGCGCGGGCGCCGCGCAGGGCGAGGCGGAGGTGCTCCTCGCGTGGAAGGACAGCCTGCCGCGGCCGGCGGCGGCGGCGGCGGAGGCGACGCTCGGGTCGTGGACGCGGTCGCCGAGCGTGAACTCCGCCGTCGCGGCGTGCGCGTGGCGCGGCGTGGCTTGCGATGCCTCCGGCAGCGTCGTCGTCGTCGACGTGGCTGGCGCGGGCATCGCTGGCACGCTCGACGCCCTGGAGCTCTCGTTGCTGCCTGGCCTCGCCGGCCTCAACCTCAGCCGCAACTCGCTAACGGGTTCGTTCCCGTCGAACGTGTCGTCGCCGCTGCTCAACCTCAGGTCCGTTGATTTGTCGAACAACAACTTGTCCGGCCCGATCCCGGCGACGTTGCCGGAGCTCATGCCCAACCTTGAGCACCTCAACCTTTCGTCCAACTTGTTCGCTGGCGAGATACCGACGTCCCTTGCGAAGCTGGCGAAACTCCAGAGCATCGTTCTTAGTTCCAACCTCCTCGACGGTGGCGTACCGCCGGTGCTCGGCAACATCTCCGGGCTGCGAACGCTTGAGCTTTCCGGTAACCCGTTGGGAGGCACAATCCCTACCTCTCTCGGCAAGCTCCGGGCTCTGGAGAACATCAACGTCAGCGACGCTGGGCTGGAGTCCACCATTCCGGGCGAGCTCAGCCTCTGCACCAACCTCGCCGTCATTGGGCTCGCCGGAAATAAGCTCACCGGGAAGCTGCCAGCGGAGCTGGCGAGGCTGACGAGAGTGCGGGAGTTCAACGTCTCCACGAACATGCTCACCGGCGAGATCTTGCCGGACTACTTCACCGCCTGGACCAATCTCGAAGTGTTCCAGGCAGACGGCAACCGTTTCACCGGCGAGATCCCCATGGAGGTCGGTATGGCATCGAGGCTAGAGTTCCTCTCCTTGGCGACCAACAACCTCACCGGCGCGATCCCGCCGGTCATCGGAATGCTGGTGAATCTCAGGCTCCTGGACCTCGCCGAGAATGAGCTCTCCGGCGTGATCCCCCGCAGGATTGGCAACCTCACGAGCCTCGAGACGCTGCGGCTCTACAACAACAAGCTCACCGGGCGGCTGCCCGACGAGTTCGGGAACATGACGGCGTTGCAGAAGCTGTCCCTAAGCACCAACATGCTGGAGGGCGAGCTGCCGGCGGGGCTCGCCCGCTTGCCGAAGCTGCTCGGCCTCATCGCCTTCGATAACCTCTTCTCCGGGACCATCCCGCCGGATTTCGGCCGGAACGGCCAGTTCTCCGTTGTCAGCATGGCGAACAACCGCTTCTCCGGCGGGCTGCCGCCGGGGCTATGCGCGAGCGCCGTGCGCCTCCGGTACCTCGGCCTTGATGACAACCACCTCTCCGGCACCGTGCCCGCTTGCTACCGCAACTTCAAGAACCTGGTGCGCTTTCGGCTGGCAAGGAACCAGCTCGCCGGCGACTTGTCGGAGATATTCGACTCGCATCCCGAGCTGTTCTACGTTGACCTGTCCGGGAACTCGTTCGACGGCGAGCTCCCCGAGCACTGGGCACAGTTCAAGAGCCTCTCCTTCCTCCACCTGGACGGCAACAAGATCACCGGAAAAATTCCGCCCAGTTACGGCTCCATGGCCTTGCAAGATTTGAACCTCGGATCCAATCGTCTCGCCGGCGTGATCCCGCCGGAGCTCGGGAAATTGCCGTTGACCAAACTGAACCTGAGCCTCAACGTGTTGTCAGGGCGCATCCCGCTGACACTGGGGAATGCCACTAAGATGGAGATGTTGGACCTGTCAGGCAACGCGCTCGACGGCGGCGTGCCGGTGGAGCTGACGAAGCTGGCCAAGATGTGGTATCTGAACCTGAGCAGCAACAATCTCTCCGGCGAGGTGCCTCCTCTGCTCGGCAAGATGGGGTCTCTGGCGGCGCTGGATCTTAGTGGGAACCCGGGCTTGTGCGGCGGCGACATAGCCGGGCTGAATTCGTGCGGCTCCGACTCCACCGGCGGCGGCGGCTCCGGTCGCTACAACAAGAGGCTGATACTTGCCGTCACACTCTCCGTCGCCGCCGCGCTACTGGTGTCCATTGTCGCCGTGGCTTGGGTGGTGTCCCGCAAGGTGAGGCGAACGGTCATAGAGACGGTGGAGACGACGGCGAGCGGCAGCTCGACGAAGACGCGGCAGGCTTCGATATGGAGTAAGGACACGACGTTCTCCTTTGGCGACATCCTGGCGGCAACGGAGCACTTCAATGACGCGTATTGCATCGGCAAGGGGAGCTTCGGGAGCGTGTACCGGGCGGACCTCGCCGGCGGGCACTCCCTCGCCGTGAAGCGACTCGACGCGTCGGAGACCGGCGACGCATGCTGGGGCATCAGCGAGAAGAGCTTTGAGAACGAGGTGAGGGCCCTGACACGGGTCCGGCACCGCAACATCATCAAGCTCCACGGCTTCTGCGCCATGGACGGGTACATGTACCTGGTCTACGAGCTCAGCGAGAGGGGCAGCCTCGGTACGGTGTTGTACGGCGGGCGCGACAGCGGCAGCGGCGACAGGTTCGACTGGCCGGAAAGGCTGAGGGCGATCAGGGGCGTCGCGCACGCGCTGGCATACCTGCACCACGACTGCTCGCCGCCGATGATCCACCGCGACGTCTCCGTCAACAACGTCCTGTTCAAGCCCGACTACGAGCCACGGCTGTCGGACTTCGGCACGGCGAGGTTCCTCGCCCCTGGCCGCTCCAACTGCACCAGTATCGCCGGCTCCTACGGCTACATGGCACCAGGTACATAACGTCCGTACAGCCATGGCTGCTAGCACGGTGCATGCCACGGTGAGACACGCACACGCACAGAATCCTCCACTACCGTTCACACATTGCCTGCACGTTCTTGCCGCAGAGATGGCATACTTGAGGGTGACGACCAAGTGCGACGTGTACAGCTTCGGCGTCGTGGCGATGGAGATGCTGATGGGCAAGTACCCTGGCGAGCTCATAAGCTCTCTGATGACGGATTCGTCGTCAGCCGACGGAGCAGGCGGCGGCGAGTCGTCGTCGCAGATGCTGCTGCTCAAGGACGTGGTGGATCAGAGGCTGGACCCTCCGGCGGGGCAGCTGGTGGGGCATGTCGTGTTCGCCTTCGTCGTGGCGCTGTCGTGCGTCCGAACGAGCCCCGGCGCCCGGCCGACCATGCGCGCCGTCGCGCAGGAGCTCTCCGCTTGCCGGAGAGCGACCTTGGACAAGCCGTTCGGGACGATCAGGATAGGCGACCTCACTAATTCTCACCAATGAGTGAAAAACTAACGATTTCCATTAGCAGAGTTTTGTACAGCGGAATGCAGCACGCACCGCCATTTGCTTGGTTTCTTCTGTGTGTAAAAAGTTTGTTACAGATGATCTGATCCACCCCTGAGAAAGGACGTGTTCGTACAACCCATCTGCACGGACACTTCACTTTCCTTTGATACCTCTTCCATCATATAAAATAGGACGGAACTACACGTCGGAACTCGGAAGTCCGATTCGAGCTAAAAAATGGAACGCTCAACGTATTTCACTAGCTGGATAAGCTAGATAGCTTAGGCGTGACGATGGCACCGCATGAGCAGGAGCAGACACCGCTTGCCACCCAATGCCATGGCAGGGACCAGCACCCTCGTCATCAATAGGTGGGGGTCCTGCTCCAGCGTCAGCAAACGATATGACCATCATTCCGCCGTTGAAGATAAATATTTTAGCTATTAAAGATTTATGTTTTATCAGTTAAAGATAATATTTTATTAGTTGAAGATGAATATTTTATCTGTTACAGTAGTTGGAACTAAATGTTTTATACATGATAGTAAAATGTTTCACCCTTTTATTTCAAAAAGTTTCACCCTTTTATTTCAAATGTTTCACGCTTTTATTTCAAATGTTTTTTACTCTTTTTATTTTGAATGTTTCATCTATTGAAGACGAATGTTTCACATGTTGAAGACGAATATTTTACCTGTTGAAGATGAATGTTTTACATGTTGAAGATGAATGTTTCACTGTGAAGATAAATATTTTATAATATGCTTCACCTGTTGAAGATAAATGTTTCACATGTTGAAGATGAATGTTTCATCTATTGAAGATTTTTATTTCGAAATGTTTTATTTTTTGAATATGAATGTTTTATCTGTTGAAGATAAATATTTCACCTGTTGAAGATGAATATTTTATGCTATGTTTTATCTGTTGAAGATAAATATTTTAACTATTAAAGATAAATATTTCAACCGTTGAAGATGAATATTTCTAGCTAAACGTAATTATTGTGATGAGAAACGTAGTGATGGCTCGTTGTTCCTGCTAGTGGGTCGGTGACCCACCGGGCAGAGCGTCCGGAGCAACCGACGAGAAGCATAAACGAATCAATTACGCTACACCACCTCTCTCTAGATAAGTTGCACTGCACGAACGGTGGGGCGTCCGATTTTACCCCTTAGGCCGGACGTATGAGATAAATCGTTTTCCTATAAAATAGGACACGAATAGCATCCAGACATCTCATAAAGTGCAAAAGGTCATATGCTACGTGGAACCGTCCATATTCCTTTCCATACGTGTTGGTCGTCTGATCCAACCAACAGAGCTAAAACGTTCACCTGGTTAAAACATGTGTCTCATAAATGTGAAACATTTAAAGACATATAATTGAAATATTTTGAATTGTGTTTTGAAACATGTGTACTGAAATCAAAACGAAAATGAAACATTGCTTTCTATGAGTTGAAATAAATGTCCACACTAATTGAAACGCTATAGGTTACGACTAACTGAAACAAGAGGGTGGTGGTGGCGCCCAGGTCTAGGCCACACGAGAGGGTCGAGGTAGATGGCAAAGTTCGATGGCATGGTGCTGGTTTTGGCAGCGTTAGCATGGAGTCCTCCACATCGGTGAAGGAGATGGCTTCCATGTGGGATTCAGTGGCGAGCCGCTCTTCTCGTCTCTGTCGTATTCTATGTTATCCAGATACATCGATACGCCATTTTCAAAAAAAACACGGATACAATGATACACATGTATATATATATTTTATATTACACCAAAAATTAACAATACATATAAAATTAACAACAACGCAAATGTAACAGCCACACAACAAACAACATTACATAGGCAACAGACCAAGGCCCAAACACCAGCGAATCAACTATAATATTTGTGTGTGCATTCAGGCATGAGACAACAGACTAAGGCACCAAGCAACCAGCGAATCGATAGTCAATAGACCATGTAGAAGTGCAGAACAGTATAGAAATACATAACAGAAGAGAAGAAGAGAAGAAGAGAAGAGACCTTCTGTGACTAACGCACGGTGGATCTGGCTGGAGGAAAGACGACGCGACACAGGGATGCGGTGGTGGATCTGGCTGGAGGAAAGATGGTGCGGCGCAGGGATGCGGTGGCCGACGGTGGCCCCATGTCCCAGGCAGCGCGACGACGGCCGACGAGAGGCCACGCGACGATGGGAGGCGGCGGCGGTCGGCGACGTGATGACGGGAGGCGGCACATCACGACGGGAGCCTAGATCTAGGACTGGCTGCTTGAGTGAATGGATTTGGGATTTAGGGAGAGCGTATACTGTAGTATCGGGTGTGTATCTGTATTTTTAGAATTATTTGGAAATAGAAAAATATCTGAATGCGCACCGGATATGTATTCAGGCGTGTCGGATACGTATAAGTATCTGGATACGCATCCGATACTGATACGTGGCCTAGGAGAATTATCTGAGCTTCGTAGGTCATATCAGTTCCGCTCCGATGAGAGCCCACGGTTGCTCACTACGCGACAGGAGCGCTTGGGTGGGGGTAATGAGGAGATGGTGTGTAACACCCTGATTTTTTATCGGGCGTTAAAATAAAAAGAAAATAATTAATAAATGGATTTCGAGAAAATTATTCAGTGTAAAGTAAAGGAACAACAAAGATAAAATACGGGCTTAAAAATTTGTTCAAAAATAAATCGTACCTGGTGTAATTTTCTCAAAATTCTACTTGCTCTAAATTGTGTCCCAAAAATTTCCTAGAATTTTTGGCGCAAAGGAATTAATAAAGATAATTAATATCATTTCAGTGAAAATACTAAAGAAATTAAATAAAATACATTTCAGAAAAAAGTGTTGTTTGAGTAAAATATATGAAAAATCTATGTAAAAACCAAACCGAATCGTTCGTAGAAATTTTTAATAGATTTCTCATGCCTCAAAATCAATTAGGGAAATTTTTCTAATTTTTCTAAGGTTTTTTCAACTAGAATAATCAATAAATAGCATTTCAGTAAATAATTTTAATTGGAGAATCAATTCAAAATCCTTTCTCTTTTGGGTTGAATCCAATCATCCTCTTCATCCGAAATCTCCTTTTTCCGTTGTAAAAACAAAAAAATTCGGAGTATCCAGTTCACAAAGTCGAAATCCCTATTTTAATCGCACAGTTGAATTCCTTCGAAATCTTATTGTTTTCATCATTCCTAAAAAATACTTGTATTCTATTCTGCCTGGAAATCCATTGGAAATCCCCTTTCTCTTTTGAAATCCTAAAGTGAATCTAAATATGTGATTTCGTATTTAAAATCAGAATTCCAAAACTTCGACGTGAATATGAAATCTCTCAGTTTTTTTGAATCATCGAATATTTTTAAATATTCATGGTTTATTTCTTTGAAAATCCAAAGTCCATACGAAATCCCTCAACTTGTTTAAAAGTCCGAAATCATTAAATTTTACAGAAAAGTCCTTTCTTTCTTTTTTTTTTCCTTCGTGTTCCTTTTTCCTCCTCTGTCCTCTCTTTCTTCTTCCTCCTTCTGCTCCTTTTCTGTTTTCCCTATGCCTACTCATCTCCCTTCTCTGTTCCCTGCGCCCAGCCGTCCCGCCTACCCAGGCCACGCCGCCTCCTAGCTGTCTGCCTGCTCTCCTCCCCGCTCCCCTTGCCTTCCCCGCCGGTTCCCCTTTGTAAACTGCTGTAATCATTGCCGCCGCGCCATCAGTTTCCTGGCGCCGTATCCATCCGCCCGCATGGCTGCTCGTTTCCTCTCCCTCCTCCTCTCTATAAAAGGCCCTGCTCCTCTCCTCTTTTCCAGCGGATGCGCCGTCGCCCCTTGCCGCCGCCGCTGCTGCTCCACCGCCGGCCGCCGCCTCATCCATCCCACCGGCCGCCACTCCGGCCATCTCCCTTGGCTGCCGCACTCCCCTCTGCCTGCTAGCCTACCGCTCCCTGTTGCTAGCGTCCAGAGAGCAACCCGCAGGAGAGGAACAGAGCAAAGATCTAGGGAAGCAAAGAAATCAGAGAAGGAACCTGCCCTGTTCATCGTCTTTGTCGCTGCCGACCGAACCACCGTTGATCGTCGCCATCGGCCATCTCCTCCTGTCCGCTCCTTCATCATCGGCCGTCGTTCTTTACCGTCATCTTCTCTTCGACCTCAGTGAGAACACCATTCTTTTTTCATGTGTTTCATTTCTTATCAATTTAAGTTTTGTGTATGCCTTGATTGTTGTAGTTTATCCTGTTGCTCATTGTTTCATTCCGATCGTTCATGCATTTTCATTCAATTTGATCATTTAGCTAAAACACGATTGTTGTTTATCACATTCATCTATCCTTTGTTACTTGATTATTGTCGCTTGATTATTCAGAGAACTCCATAGTTTAACATGTTCAATGTCGTCTAATTAATCAATCAAGCTTATTCATTAAAATGCTCTTTCATGATCGTTTGTCTAGCGTCTTTTGACCCAAGTGGTCATACCTATTGGTTCCATAATGACTGTTTCGATTGTAGTACAATCAATTTGTCAATTAACCTGTGATTGTTCTATATCGTCCTCTTTGATTGGAATGCGATCCAAGTTGTTTGGTCATCGCCTTGATTCGCTTGGTGATTCGATAGTTGGATGGTGACATTCACCGATGGTCATCGTCGATGATCGATTGTTAGTCCTTGCTCGTTGCCATTCGTCGTCAGATCTCATTCATCCAACGTAAACCCTTCGATGCCATTGGCCAATTCCATTTTATTCAAAAAATCGTGGTTGCTCAGTGGTCGCAACTTCGTTATCCATTTGATGAAAAATTGTTGCTTGATCATATCTATTCAATTTCTTGTTGATCAACCGTACCTCATATCTATGCCTCTTTTGTTATCCGAACCTACCTTATGTTTGTGTTTGTTTGGTGTCATTCAATCCAAACAATCATATACATTTTCTTTTATTCGTATTTGGTCAGAGTCGTTCAATCCAAACAATAGTATACATTCCTTCTGTTTCGACCACCCCATTTGGAATATGGCCTAACCTCCATTGACCTCGGTTTAACCACACCCGATCCTTCGATCGAGGCTCCTCTTGATCTCCACTCATTCATAACCTCCGTCACCCGTCGATCATCATAAAACAATCATACCTTTTTCTTTCTATGTGATTGACACAACTACAATCCATTGAAATCCCGCCATATAGCTAAACTCATTCCATGCCTAATTTATATTATCATTGTCGTTGTCATATCTTGATCTATTGTTGTTCGTCTTATTTTGAATAGAGAAATATTCTATTGAATGTTTCTTTTCTCTTTATGAATTATATCCTTGCTTGTGAATGAAATATAACCTTTCAAATTCATATCTTTTTCGTTTGAACTTTGAATCAATCCATTCAACTTCTTAAATTCATTTAAAAGCATGCTCTACTCGAATGTGTATTTGGTCTGTACCACTCGTACACAATTCGAGGTTGTTTCATTCAATCTTGAAGAAATTCACAAGAAATATCATGTCATTCCATGTGAACTTCTATTTTCAATATCTGTTGCATCCAAACCTCGTTTCATTCCGTTCTAGTTTCGTCATTCTTCTTAAATAATTCTCAAACTAATAATATAATTTCATTGTATTGTTTATTTGGTTTTTCTTAGAGTTTTTGCCTCGTTTTGCATAACCGTGTAGACTTTCTTGCTTCAGAAGATTTGAAGGACTTCGAGCAAGACCTTAAAGGTTTCGCACAAGATCCGAGGACTTTATACAAGAGTTTCAAGGTTAATCAGAAGCGTAAGAGGCAAGTCACACTCCTTACCTTGAGCATGCTGAACATATGATTTCAAAGTATATGTTTACACCAAATTATATATGCATGCTTTGCAAAGTACCAAAATATGAATTGTTAGTATATACACCTAATTCTTTGTACTCAATTATAGCCATTGAACAATTGTGCCAAACTGCCTTGGATGAACTTAGAAAATATAGCAGCACTTTACCTACATGATTAATAGCAAAATTCCATGTTTAGTTATGCTTAGTCTTGCTTACTTAATAGATTTGGACAATTACTCTGAAATGTCATCTTGGCTACTAGATCATGATCTTGGAGGGCATCTTGATTAGTCTGGTCGAGTGTCTTTGTTTAAAACGAACTAAAAGATGTGTGGGCCTTGGGTGCTATGCTCGTGTTGTGATTAGTTGTACCCAGGGTAAGTTAAGGATTTGTCCGCATGATCGATCATGAAAGCCATTCTATGCAACCATAAATCTAGTGGGTAATGTCTAGTCTAGATTATGATTCGTCGTAGTGTAGAGCACCATGAGGAGGTAGGCGGAGGCCAACAGGTGCACGTCCGTGTGGGCAAGAGGGGGCCTTTAAAGGCGAAACCTCCAAAGTGGTCATCAGCCTTTGTGGCCGGTGATCAGCGTGTGTGCGTCCGAAAGGTGCTTGTGGGGGTCAGTGTGGGAACTTACCTAACCATAGTATGCATCTCTAGGTGAAACCTCAAGTATGACCTTCGTTTCTACTAAGCACTAATGGGGGTTGATCGGTGTCAGCGAAATCTAGTGCGGTTGTCTTTATACTGTGGTGGGTTGTAGGAAGAGCATGGGCATGGGCTTTGTCCGCACTCAAGAGCCTGTGGAGTTAGCGTCGTAGGTTTTGCTCATTATTTCGCTGCCGTTGTTTCTTCTGAATGTAAGGCTTTAAATGTCTTTGTATTAATTTATGTATTTAACGTTTATACAATTGTTATGTAATCAGCTTTGTTAATGTATACCATGTCTTTTCCTAGGACATGGAATTTATGAAATTCTAGGTGTGACACGATGGCTGTAGGGATGGCAATTTTACCCACGGGTATGGATACCTGACCCGATGGGCATGGGTTTGGGTTCAGATTTGTGCCCGTGTGTTCGTGGGTTCGGGTATCTATTTACTGTCGGGTCAGGCATGGGTTTATATTCAAACCCGTGGGTACACGCGGGTTTACCTGGTTATTCAATCTATCACTCAATATTGCATTTGGCCCAGCCTAATACTCTAACCCTAGGAGTCCTCCACTCCTCTCCCAGCCGCCCACCCCGCCCCTGGATGCCTTCACGGTAGCGGCTAGCCTCTCGTTTTCAGCCACGCACCGGCTATCCTCCCAAGTCCCGTTTCACACTCACATGTGGCATGCCCTTGTTGCCCGGCCCTCACTCCCTCAAAGCTTGTCCCTGGTAGCCTGGTTGTGGTTGCAGCTTGCGGAGATCGCTATACCCCATCTCCTGGCGGTGCCCATCTTCTCTGCGCAGAAATCAGAACAGAGAGGCGGTGTTCTACTAGAACGGCAAGCTTCTAGTTGTTCTATATTTGTTTTCCAGCATGTTTAGGTCAGTTATTGCTTTGTATAATTTGTGACTAAATCGTGAATGTGATCATTAGATAAGCCAAAAAGTAGAATACAACTGTATAATTTGTGGTCAGTTAATTTGTATAATTTGCCGCATTTCCATGCTCTTATTTTGCTATACAATACAACTGTACTTCCAACATTTACTGAACCCACAAGTTACCTGTCGGGTTTTAGGTATCCGATGGGTTCAGGTTTGGGTCTAGTTTCAAACCTATAAGTTTCACGGGTTCGGGTTTGAATAGATTTCGTGGGTTTACTTCACAGACGGATTTTCATAAAACCCACGGGTTTTAGACCCATTGCCATCCCTAGGTGGCTGGCACTTGTTTCTTGTGGTGGCACGGCATGAACCCGGCAAGCCAACCTCCTCGAGCATGCTGCTGTTGCCGTACGCCGACCCAACCTATGGCAGTCATGAGCATCCGATGAATCCTTTCACATCAAATGCTCGAGAGGAAGCATTTTCCTATAAAAGGATAACTATTTATCTTTATAAATACATGTATATATGATGAATATGAGATTCCATTCTCTTTCAGTGTTGTTTCCATTTTACATCTATTTTGAACATGTCATCAATCTTGTGCTCTCTATTTTTGTAAATGAAGTTACGTGAAAATCTAGCAGATTTATGTATAACATCGTTACCAACATCAATACTACATAAATATATTTGTGGAATTGATATGCAGACACTTCGTGAACTACAAAATTTGCACTCAAGTTTTCTCATACAAGTTTTTTAATGAGACAATATTAACTAAAATATATATACCATATATTATCCTATAATTTTTTTCATTGGGTTTTTAAGTCTTCCAATGGCTTATTATAATCACATATCATTTCTCGTATTTTTTTTAAAAGGCACTAGCAGAATAATACATTTATTAATCTACAAGGCTGCCCAACGAAAAAAGATTACAGTTTCAGCTACTCTTCTTAACGACAAATGGATGTATGACCTAGATTTCTCGAGTTATCACACCTCGGTTCAAGCCTTAGAAGAATTTGTTGGGCTTTGGGCCAAGGTCTCCTTTGTTCAGTTTAACACTGTGACGCCATGCCGCTTGCCTGGACTGCGCGCGCCACTCCAGCCACACTGCCCGCAGCCCTCACGCGTGCGTCACCCCACGCTGACCTCCCAGGCCGCCCACAGCCGCAGCCAGCTCCCGCTCCCTGCCTTGTGCCCGGACAACGCTGTGACCCTGCTGTTGGACCGAAACTAGCGACCAGAGGGGAGGGTTGAATGGGCACAAATAAAATTCACAGCGGAAAAACGAACTCCTGAAATTTAAGTATTGGACTTGCAAGTGACTTGAGAGAAATTAGTTCGAGACTAAATAATAAAGTCACACCTGGCAATCCGATTCAAATCTTTCAGGATAAAAACTTTCTCAATCTAAAGTATCCAACTCGCGAGTGATTAGATGAGACAAGGCGAACGCCTGTGCTAATGTTATTCACTCATAAAGCGAGTCTATGCCATCCTTGAAAAATGAACGCCGAAAAGAAACACCACACGTAGGTACAAGCGTAAAATGATCTATCAAAATG
>KE373079.1:896154-908376 GCA_000418225.1 Zizania latifolia
ATAGCTTCGTACGGTTAGTTATACGCCGATCAGGAACCATAGTTATTTTCCTAGCACCTCTAATCCCGTGAAAAGGACCGCCGTAGATCACCGGAATTCCCCCGTCGTCCCCTGCGCCACTCCTCTGTAGATTTATCCCCTTTTTATTTTTGGATGAACCATAGCTCTAATTTAAAATCTGGCCATAGAATGTCTTCATCTATGTGTATAGAACCTACGGTTAAAATTTGGTGCCAATCGGAGTTAAAACGTATGAGTTATACGCCAGAGTATTTCAGCCGTCCAGAGTCGTCTTCAACCTCCAGCCGCGCGCAGCCCCTCTGTTCTGTTTCGCTGACCTGCGGGCCCCACCGGCCAGCCGCGCCCGCTTGGCCGCGCCTCCCGTGCGCGTGTGCTGCGTTCTGGCCTGGGCCGCGCACAATGCATTTTCCTTTTTTCTGAATAAAAACTAGCGCAGCCCATTTGGTTACCAAACCGGCCCATTTCGCAATGAATAGTGACTTTTTCTTTTTTCAGAATTTTCTCATGGGCCAGCCCGCATATTCAGTGCAGAACAGTGCGGTTTTTCATTTTCAGAAAATGTTTAAACTTCAAGAATTCATATAAAATTCATTTTAGTTCCGATTAGCTCCGTTCAAATTTCTAAAAATTTATAAAATCCTAAACTTCAATTTAACATAGAATAAAAATGTTTTTCCCAAAACTTTTTGTATGCTTTTATTTATGTGATGTTGTTTGTACCGTAGTTGCTGACATCGAAGACCCGCAAGAGTACGACCCCGAAGACCCCGAATACTATCTGGATCAAGGCAAGTCTCCCTTTGATCATGCTTGCTCCCATGTTTGTTAATTTAACTTTGTACAAATGCATGTTTAGGACACACGCACACATACACTTAAAGTTAATGATGATCGTCCTCGCGATTAAGTCAATTAAACCAAAAATTATTACACCTAGCCTATCATTAAAAATTGAGAACCCTATATTCCTTGTCACCATGATGATTATGACGACCCTATCCTAGTATCGTGATGTGGGTTGTTCGTAATCAAAACTTGTCTTTACTCATACTACATTACATGATTGCAAATGAATGAAGCGTGTGGGTTGAAAATGGGTTTTGCAAGGTTGTTTTGAAAACTGGTACAGAGTGCTGAGTGTGTTGAAAATAAATATAAAAGAAGGGTGTTTTGGGTAAAACTTACCATGAGACGTCGTCGCCTTTCGGGGCCCGACTTCAAGTGGCGCATAAGGACCGATTCCTTGGGAAAAACGTCATGCACACCAAAGTGCAACCTTATGGGCATTATGGGGCTCGATATCCAGTAGACGTGAAATGCCCAGGGTGGCTCCGTGGTTTGTTTATGGGCTCAAGGAGCCGTATAGAATTGTGATGGATTTGGAGAAAGGTGGTAGGGAGAGGAAGTGAGATGATTTGAGCACCTGCGGGATTTTAGGGGAAAAGGGAGGTTGAGGGCCCACAGATCCTTGATTGGACCTGTCTATGTGGCAATAGGTTATCCTAGGTCAGCTAGGGAAATGCCTTGTAGTGAACCTCCTATACCGACAGGTATCGGAGTAAGTTCGCGACGTAAGGGTAAAGTGTACACCTTCTGCAGAAGTATAAACTGTTCGAACAGTCGTGCCCACGGTTATGGGCGCATGCCATGATAGTTGCTCATGCGTAGTGTTTGGTTTTGGTTTTTGAACAAGAAAACAAGTTGAGGGTTGGGAAGCGTTACCAGAGTACGCCGTCAGGGTCTACGGCCAGCCTTTGTGGTCGGCAACGAAGTTGTGTAGTTCGGGAAGTCAAAAAGGCTTCATAGAGAGAGGGAAAGGTTCAACCCTAGGATGAGAGACAAAATGTGTTTTGGTGAAATGGGAAAAACCTTCCCGATGGAGGGGCAGACCAGTACCGAAGTAAAGTTAGAAGGGTTGTTGTGAGAAAAGATTTGAAGGTTTGTTGTGAAAAATGTAGAGAATTGATAATGATGAGATGAATGAGATGGTGTTTTGAAAAACAAACATTACTACTTAGTAGTTGGTAGAGGTCGAGACCTCTTCCAACGGGTATGGGACACGTAGTACTTTGAAGTCATTTTATATAAATAAACCTCAGCCGCCCTTGTTGACCCACATCTATAAATACTTCCTAAGACTTGCTGAGTATGTTTGTACTTACCCTTCTTGCTAACCCCATCTAGAAGTTGAAGCCCAGCCAGGAGAAGATGAGTGGTACCCTGAAGGAGAAGAAGACGTCCAAGGAAATGAAGATGAAGATCGTCAGGCGTAGGGTCTCGAGCCTAGTTCTCAACTAAGGAGATGAAGTTGCTTCCGCTAAGACTTAGTTTATTTTGCTTTCGCTGAAAGACTTTATGATGTGATGAATTGCCGCGAGGGATGCCTCCTACAGCTTTTGTAATGAATTTGGGCTTGTAAGACTTATGTTGTCGTAATGTGCTACCGTTGGACCGTGAAATATTTTCAATGATATTGTTACGATTTGAATCGTGGCAACCTGTCTCGTATTAGCCAAGTCTATACGGGGCGGGGTGTCACAAACACTGAAATCGAAGATAAGATCGTCTGGACAGCACATAAGTCAGGAGTCTACATGACCAAATCAGCATATTGTGCCCAATTCAATAGTTCAATCAGCACCAACTTTGTTAAGTTAATCTGAAAAGCCTGAGCCCCGCCGAAGTATAAGCTTTTTTCTTAGCTGACCATTCAGAACAGACTTTGGACCTCCGATCACCTAGCTTCCCGGGGATGGCCACACCAGACGTCATGCGTCCTCTATCAGCGAGAACCAGAAAATACCTACCATATCTTTGGCAACCGTAGATTTTCTAAAAAAATCTGGTTGAGATTCGCAGATTGGTCAGGGCATGCTACCGTAAAAACCGTGTCGATTACAGCATCTTCAGACATTCCTATCAACCTTTGGTGGGAAAATCTCGTCTCAAGATCAGGTCAACCGAAGAAAACAATCTCCTCCATAGTGATTCTTGTGATCTGGGGAATCTGGAAGGAGCGAAATGCTAGAATCTTTCGGCATATCGACTCCGGTCCATCAGAGGTCCTCCAGAAGATAAAAGAAGAAGCAAAGGCTTGGGCAAAAGCGGGTGCAACCTGCTTGGCGCCCTTTTGTTAATTCTTGTCTTTCTCCCACTTCTTCTCTTTCCTTTTTTTTTTCAATGTACATTCTAACATTTTAATCTAATGAATTTGATAGTTCTCCTACTGCATCTTCAAAAAAAAAATTCAATGGTGGATTCATAAGGCATTGTTATATTTAACAGATGATCTCATCCACCCCTTGTGAAAGGTGGTGTTCATACACCCTGTCCATACATACACGTTCTCCTTTGATGGGGAAAAATAGGGTATAGTCAGGCTATAAGACATCACCCCTGCGGTCTGACTCTAGATGCACAGCACGTGTCCACAAGGAGCATTTGATGGCTCTGTAGATCTGTCCTACACCTCCGCTCGGCACACCTAGAGTGCACGGTGGAGGATGGCTGCTCCGCCCAGCGCCTAGCAGCCCATGGTGGCAGCACCCGACAGCAAAGCGGCGGACTACGCAACGACTCGACCGCGGCGACGACTTGTTATCGGTGACGCCCCCATCGGCAGCGATGGCTCAGTGGCAGCCCACGACGCATGGCGGCACATGGAGCCCCGATCTTCGTGGCTTCGAGGGGCGACGGTGGTCCGTGCCTCTGACTGGTAGCATGCAGCAGTGACATGTGTGCAGGGTTACAACGGAGCCAAACGGAGGAGCCGAGCAAGCGTGCTGCGGAGCCGTCAAATGCTTCTCATGGACACGTGCGCTGCGAATCCAGGGTCAGGCTGCAGGGGTGACGTCCTACAGCCCGACTGGACCCTATTTTTTCCCCCTTTATGCCTTTTAAACCATGCAAATCAATTATTTATCTTATATAAATACATGCATATATGTCAATAAAGTATACAAGATTCCATTCTATTTTACTGTTTGTTGTTTCCATTTTACATCTAGTTTCAACAAAGTTGAGTACAAATTCAATAACAATGTTGTTCTGTGTGTAAAAAGTTTAGCGCAAATTCAAAAACAATGTTGTTCAATTCGAGTGATCTCCACCTCTGTTGTTACAAATTTACCCCAAAACACTTAATCCCACTCACAAAACTTGTACAAAAACAAGTCAAAATACTCCATAGATGAAGCTGAAATGTGGAGACGCGCGTGTGAGCGAGCTCGCGGGAAGCAGCAGTAGCTGGGAGCTCAGCACTCGACTCCGCATGGCTTAAGGATTGGGCCCTTCGCCTTGGGGATGAAGGGATCGATCCTGACCCAGACGAGGGAGAAGATGGAGGCGAGGAGGATGGACCAGAGCACGACAATGGTGGGGGTCCGGTTCTGCCGCCCCATGAGACCTTTGAGGAATGGGTAGAGGTGCACGATGACCCAGAAGGAGAAGAAGAGCTTGCCGAAGAGCGGGCCCCACGAGCCGTACCCGTTGTTGACGGCGTCGGAGACGCCGGCGACGATGCCGACCATGTTGATGATAATGAGCGTGGTGGGGGGAACCAGCAGGGTGGTCCACTTGAAGAGGTAGAGCTCGCCGAATGCGTCGGTCTCGTCGGCGGCTGCCTTGGAGGTGACGGTGAAGTTGGTGTCCACGCCACCAAGCACCTTGAGCAGGCCCTGGAACACGGCGAAGAGGTGTGCCGAAACGCCGCCGATCACCCAGAACTGCTCGTTCCTCCACCAGTCCTCGATGCTCACCCCGCTCCACCTCAGCTCCAGCACCCCCGTCGCGATGATCGACAGGAACAGCGCGATGAACCAGATGCTCGCCAGATTGTTCAGCTGAAAGAACATTAATCGAGTCAGTACTATGTACGTCAGCTCACTGAAATGGATGAGGTTGAAGGTGGCATGGTTCTGTGGTTACCGTGGGGATGATGAACTTGCCGGTGAGGAGGCAGACGGCGGGGATGGTGCAGTAGGCGAGGAGGGGGATGGAGGTGAAGGGGTAGACGATGGTGTTGGTGTAGGCGAAACGCTCGAGCCACTTGAGGCGGCCGCCGTAGGCGTACCAGAGAGGGCAGTGACGGCTCATGAAGATCTCGACGGAGCCCAGAGCCCACCGGAGCACCTGGTGCAGCCTGTCCGACAAGTTGATCGGCGCCGACCCCTTGAACGCCGCCCTCGTCGGCGTGCAGTACACCGACTTCCACCCCCGGCAGTGCATCTTGAACCCCGTCAAGATGTCCTCCGTCACCGACCCATATATCCACCCAATCTGCCGCCAAAAACAAGAAAGATTACTCTTTTATCACTAAGCAGTAAGCAGAGCACCAGTGGTTTAGTGGAAGAATTACCTCTTTGCCCCATTCGGTCTTCTCCTCGTAGCCGCAGCTGATGACGTGGATGGCCTCCTTGATGAGGGCGGCAGGGTCGGCGGCGGCGCCCTGGGGGAGGCCGCCGTCCTCGACGAGGGTGGAGGCGATGAACACCGGCGACTGGCCGAACCGCTTCTCGAAGCTCTTCTGCGACATGAGCGACGACCGCTCCAGCTCGTCGTACCCCTCTAGGCCCTCCTCGATCTCCTCCAGCTCGAACCCGCGCTGGTGCTTCCGGTAACCCTTCTTCCCTCCGGCGAGCGCCGCCGCGCCGCCTCCGCCGAGCTTCTCCTTCTTGCTCCGCTTCTTGTAGAACCCGAGCAGCCCGCGGCGGGGCTCGTCGACGCCGCTCTCGCCGCCCTTCTTGCCCTTGTGCGACTTGTCGCGCTTGCCTCCCCCGAAGCAGCAGCAGCAGCAGCACCACGACGGCCAGCAGTCGCACGTCATTTTCGGCCTCTTGTCCGGCCGTGGCGGGTCGTAGCCGTACAGCGCCTGCCTGTTGAACACGCACCCCGTCCCAACGTATACTGGCCCCTGTATCCCGTCCAGCCCCTTCATGTTGATCTGCACATTCAAGCAATCGATCGGCTCGGTCAGCTCAGGCCAGCACGGCGGCGGCGGCGCGGAGACGAGAACGACAAGATCGAGGAGGGTGTGTATTATATTGCGTCTCACTCACGTCGAAGAAGACGACGTTGCGGTTGGCGTAGCGATCGTGGCGGTCGATGCCGTCGAAGCGCTGGGGGAACTGGACGTAGCAGAGCTTCTTGCCGAGCTGCTTGTCCATGAGGAAGCACATGGCCTCGCGGACGGCCTTGCTGTTGTTGACGTAGTGGTCGCAGTCAAGGTTGAGGATGAATGGCGCGTTGGTGAGCACGGCGGAGACGCGGACCAGTGCGTTCATGGCGCCGGCCTTCTTGTGGTGGTTGTACCCAGGCCGCTTCTCGCGCGACACGTACACCAGCCGTGGCAGCTCGTTCCCTTCCACGTCGAGCGCCCCCTGGCTCCCCAGGTACACCTGGATCATCCCCGGGTGGTCCCTCGTGTTGTTCCCCGGCCATGGCGTCCCGTCCTGCATCACCCACCCCTCCTCTGGCTTCTTCTGCGCCTTCGCCACCAGCGCGTTTATCTTTATCTTGAACTCCTCGTACTCCCTCTGCATCACACCGACTCGCCACCATTAGAACAGATTGAAGAAATTGTGTTTCTTGGTGGTGAGAATCGAGGTGAGCGACGAGTCGGCAACAATGGCGGATGGTACCTTCATGGCGCGGCGTTCTTTGACGAAGGTGGGCTGGACCTTGTCCTTGAGGTAGTCGATCTTCTGGGAGAAGTAGAACTCGGGGGTGCGGGGCTCGATGGCGAACTTCTTGCAGAAGGGGACCCAGCGGCGGGCGAACTCGGCGGTCTCGGAGAGGGTGTCGAAGAGGAGCATGGAGGCGCCGTCGTCGGAGACGTAGCAGCTGACGCGATCGACGGGGTAGTCGACGGCGAGGATGGAGAGCACGGTGTTGGCGGTGATGATGGGGGGCTCCTTGAGCGGGTCCACCGTGCTGACGAAGAAGTCGATCGGCGACAGCCGGCACGGCTCGCCGTCGCGCTCGTACCGCAGCGCCAGCCGGTCCAGGTACGTCTCCCTCGTCACCGGCGACCACTTGGGCAGCTGGTCCAGGATCCACGACAGCGCGAACCACAGCTCGCAGATCACCGACGCAAGCCACAGCGGCACCGCATCCATCGCCGGCGTCGTGATCCGGAACTTGAGGAAGAAGCAGAGCACCACCAGCCGGAGCACGATCACGATCCGGTACGGGTTGATCTTGCTCGACGGGATCGGCACCTTCCTCCACAGCGGCTGCCGCGCCTCCGCCAGCCTGCACACCCACCATCCGTCATTCCGTCCATCACCATCACAACATTTTCGCGCCAAAATCTAAACTTTCAAAATCCTAATCCTGTGCCGATCGAGATGGATGGAGTTAGAGCTCATACAGCATGTACTCGTCGTCGTTCTTGTCGTCGTCTTCGTCGTCGCTGTCGTCGCGGTGGAGCTTGCCCCTCTTCTCCTGCTTCGTCTTCCACTTGTCGATCCGGTCCTTCCACTCCATGCTCCCTTCCATCTCCCTCTCCGCCTCGAGATCCTTACCAGCCACTGCAATTTCTCAAACCCACACACATCTTCAGACAAACGGTGACAGCAAAAGGAGGGAATTTTCGTCGGATTTTGCTTTGCGATGAGTCGTGTACTAACCGCTTCCGGTGAAGGACGACAGCGCCGGGCCGCCGGGGCGCCACTTCTGTGCCGGCTGCTCCCCGTTCTCCTGCACGTACGACGCACAAATTTCGGCTCAGTTGACGAGCACTTTGCAAGCGACGAATTTTGCATTCAGAAACGGGCCGGTTTCAGATCAAGGGTCTCACCGAGTAGACGTCGAAATTGACAGGCTCGTGGGGCTTGGGCTGCTTGGGGCTCTTGATCTGGAACTCCTCCTCGAAGTCGTCCATGTCGGCGCCGTCGTCTTCGTCCCCTTCCACCCGGGGGCACCCTGCAGCCATCGAGGCACATCTTGTCAAGCTCGATCTTGTGACCACGTTGATCAATTGAGATTTGAGAGTCGAGAGGTGTGGAGTATGTATATGTAGTAACCTTTCTGGCGCTTGTAGCGGGTGTTGCACTGGGGGCAGCACTGGGTGCCCTCACTGCGCTCGTACTCGTAGCAGGGCCGGCACACCGGGAAGCCGCACTCGCCGCACGCCACGAACGGCTGCCCGTCCTCCCTCGCCGCCACCTCGTCGCCGCACACCCGGCAAGTCTTCACGTCCGCCGCGCTCCGCACCTTCCCCTATGTTATGTATCCACACACAAACACGCGTACTCATCTGTCAGCAATGCCGAGCTAGCGCCGGTGTGCGAGCAGCGAGCAGCCATCGAGCGTATACGTACCTCTTCGTGGGAGCGCATGACGTGCAGCTCGTCGCGCTGGTGGGAGCCGGCGACGAGGCCGCCGGTGACGGAGCCGGTGTCCATGGCGGGCGGGCGGCGGGAGTGAGGTATCGGTGAAGCGACGTGGACGAGGAGCAAGCGGCGGCAAGGTAGGACGTGATATAGCCGCAGGTGAGGTGAGGCGAGGCGCGCTGGCGCGGCGGTGAGTGAGGTGGCGGGGTGGCGTCGTCGTCCCGCACCAACCGTGAGTTGGGGCGTCCGGCTTTGATTAGAGCGCAAGCCAAGCTAGGCAAGCAGCAGCGTGACAGGCACAGCTATACAGATAGCTTAGGCACGGCTCGCTTGGAACACAAGGCGGGGCCGGTCGGTTGCAGATCACAGCTCGATCGATCGAGCTTGTAGGTGAATCGGAACGCGAGGGAAATGTGTCGCGGACTCGCAGTGCACTTGAAGCAAAAGGTGTGGTATTTTTCTCTCAGGAAGCAAACGGGTGAACCGACGGCGATGTGTTGGTGGTGCGGTTGCGGTGGACGTCTCAGCCTCGCCGTTTTCTGGTGCGGTGACGGCGAGGGAGGTCCGACTCGTGTGACCATCAAGTCACCGCTCGCGTGTATAAATGGGGGACGGTAGGAGTGCCATCTCAAGTTTGTGTGAAGTCAGATGATGGTGCGTGTTGTGTTGGTACCCCAGTAAGTTTCAGACTAACCTATGGTTTAAGACCAAGCACGTTTCAGGAGCTCTTGTAAATTTTTTCTTTATATATATAAATATCGGATTTTTTAAAAAAACATTTTATCAAATTCTTATCTTTAAGTTTATTCGTTTAAACCCTTAAATAATTCTTAATAATCACAGTTTCATCCATTTTTCGCAGCCTATTTTTCACATCCTATTTTATTCTTAAAGAGCACACACGTTGCGATTTCGATTTCTGAGGGAGACCGAAGGGCAGGAGCACGCCGACACACCGTACTCTCTCTTTTCTTGGATCAAACGTGAGAAGCAAAAACACGTTTATGAAAAAAGGGATCGGCCAGATAAAGTAGTTAATAGAACCATTCGCATTAACTTGATCGGCCATCCAGGGATAACTAGCCCTGAGATTCAACAACTTGCAAATCTAAACTTTTTTTTGTTGGGTTTTCAGTAGAGCATCAGATGTGCAGGGAAAAACCAATGCATTTGGAGTCTGCAGCAAACTGTGAACGGCAATGGTGTACACCCTCTAGTACGACGAATATGACGTGCAAGCAGCTCAGGAATGCAACGGCTCCTCTCGGTTGCTAAATCACATTACGAGGAAAATCAAGTGGCGTACAAAATCCTCAACATCTCTGTATCTTTTACCATAAGCTATCACAGAGCAAAGCAACATAACAGGTGGGAAAATTGCCTCGAAGAACACTAGCTGAAGCCTGAGGCAGTATTGAAAAACAGTCGCCAATATGGGCACCACACTCCACGGCCACTGCCCAAGGCCCAAGCCGTGTGATATTTGCGGTGTCTTACACGCTGTACCGTCCACCTCTGCTTGGTTTGTCCCTTCTGGCGTCATCCTGCATCGACGCAACATTCAAAAGACAGTGAGCAAAGCACATACTTTGATCTCGTTTACAAGTGCGTAACAAAGAATATGTGATTTGAGTCAACAATAAACACAGTCTGGATGCGTACATGGAAGCTGTAGACCATCTTATCATTGTAGTCAACAATCTCCTTCCATTTCTTGCCAATGTTTACCTGCGTAGCAATGGAAATATTCAACTCAGATGCACATTGAATATCGTCTTTATATGATCAAAGAAACCACACGTGGGCAGTCTATGCACAGGCAGTTGGTAAAAACGAATATTTGGTAAGTCCACGCCAGACAAAAGAGATACAGAATTGTTGAAGAGCTTTGGAATTACAAAATGATTGTTTTGTTGATAGTTATATGGGAGAAGTTTTACAGTTAAAAACAACTATTACTCCAATGCTCTTCAATTCATAATAGACTGCAAACCAGCAAAGCATGTTATGTTATAACACCGTGCTCCAATGCAACATATCAGAGATGAAATATATCATGATCATAATGCTTGAATCAACAATATTTCATGATACGGGCAAAAGGTAATCACTTGAGTTTCTGTCTGACACAGACTCCCATTAAAAACTGAAACAAAATAGTTCTATCTTCATGAGATATTATATGGCACAGTTCTGCAAGAAGCTAAATATTAATTACAGAAACAGATCATTTCAATACAACAAACAGATAAACTGGTGTGAAAATTAAGAAGAGCACTAATAAGAACTACCAAATACTTGCCCAGTTATATCACAGCTGACTTGAGAAAAATAAGAAAGATGGACAAACTAGATAAACAGAAACATTCATGCTGATATACTCATATATGCTACAGAATGTTTTTCAGAACCAACCTGAACAGCTTCATTGCTGGCAGTCCTAGTCCATAGTGCGAGCTTATCTCCTCTCTGGCGGACACTAGCAACGATTCCACAGATTTCATCGCTTTCATCAAATTGCTCTCCAATCAGAGCCATCAACTGCATGTTAAAAAAGTTAGTTGGCAGAATAGATAGAAACATCAAAAGACAAATCAAGCAATAGATGTTATCTCTTAAGCACTTCTAAGCTTCTACACAATCAAACAATGATGTTAGAGAAATGTACCGTCTCAAGCCACATGGTCTCAAGGTTGGCCTTCCTGCTACACGGCACAGTCCATTTGCCACCGTTTGCACACTCTGGATCTTCCCACTTTGGCTCTACACCAGCCTTGAATAAATGAAAATCAGCATTTACCGTCAACTTACTTGGACGGAAAATCTGGTCGTACAAGCTGCAGCAAGAAACAAAGATGAATAAGTAAAAGAACGAGCATACATGCATATATAGGATAGTCGGAAAACCAAATTCAAAAGCATCTAGCAGATAGTAGTCAGGAACAAGTGCAGCAGAAACATACCATAGCATAAAAAGTAAATGTGATTATGATGTTAAAACACAACAGCAGTATGTGTAAATACTGCTACCATTTCAAAAGTTTGCAACGAGTTAGGGTAATGTGTGCACACATAGAAATCAAAACTTGAATCATAATCATAACTATTACATGTATCTTCAGACAAACTCAAGTCCCATGCAAGATTGATTAATAAAGAAAAGAGATAATTGTGTATTCATATGTTGAATAATTGATACTCTCGTATATTTCACCATAAAAAGGTACAAGTAAAAGATCGAAAACATCCAATGTGTGTCATGTATGGAAACATGGCTATGTGGGAGGGGGTATTGTTTACAATAAACACAACCCTGAACAACATCATACCAGCGTTTTACGTCTGACTGATATTGACAACACACAAGACCATCTCTAAATACCAGGATGCAGATTTACACTTAGAAAATTTTCCATAATAAATGAAACACCGATGGCAGTAATTAGATCTGACGAAAACAGTAGCTAACCATATTATTAACAAGTGTATCCGCAAAAAACTAACCAAACTACCATGTAAACATTTTAGGTTTTGCTCTCATAAGGGTAATCCGGAACCCGATCTAATCCTATAATCCACCATAAGTACGCGCCACATAAACACTAAATCAAGCATACAAACTACTAGAGAGTAACAAACGTAGCACACTAGCACATAGATCAGATCCGAGCGGAACGGATCGGGCAAGGACGGAGGAGCGGAGCAAGGGCACCCGCAGCGCCACGCACCACCAGAAATCCTCGACGGTGTCGAAGGTGTAGGCCTTGCGGAGCGAGGTCCCCCAGGCGGCGCCGGGCTTGGGCTTGGACTGGATGTCGAACCAGAAGGTCCACTGCCTCTGCAGCTTGTGCGGCGCCTTCGCCGCGGC
>KE373079.1:920470-946194 GCA_000418225.1 Zizania latifolia
TCGACATCCATCTCCGGCGAGTTTTGTGTATTTCCTCTCTACTCTTCCTTGTATGCACACCATATGTTTGATCTAATATTTCCAAGCACTTGACCTTTGTATTGCGCTGTGAATGTTGATCAATATGTTTGGGTATAAACTTGTGAATGTCGAGTGTTTGAGATCTTGCTTGTGTGCTCTTTGATTTGATGATTTTGGAGTTGTCCATGTCTATGCACACCAAGTGTTTGATCGCTTGTGCATAAGTGTTCTGCGCATATCTTTCCATAGAACTCTTGCTGCACTTACGGATGCTTTTTGATCAACACTTGTTTCTTTGTTGGGCAATCTCTTTTGGAGAAGTTTGAGAAATTTCCTGAGGACCGGAACTTCCGATTTCACCCGGAACTTCCGATTTGGCCTCTCGGGTTCCAGTTTTAATTGAACCGAAACTTCCGGTTACCATCGGAACTTCCGGTGATCGGAACTTCCGGTATCTATCGGAACTTCCGATTTGACCATTCTGTTTCTGTTCCGAAACTTGCGGTGATATCCGGAACTTCTGGTTTGAGCTTACTATTTTCAGAATTGGTTTTTATTCCGCTATATTTTTGTTTGCGCCTATTCATCCCCCTCTGGTCGCTAGTTTCGGTCCTACAACCATTATAAAAAAGTCGATAAGTACATATACAAAATATATGTATCTAGTAAGTAATGTGGGTTTGCTATAGATATTGTTGTCAACGTCGTCTACTTTTATGGCTCATGCGGTCTTCTCTTCACCATAATTATTGAAAATAGTAACCATAGCAGACAGTAGGGTCCCATTGTTAGCATCACAAAATCCCCTTTTACTAGGCAGACTCGGACACTAAATGCATCCCACCCTTTATAGAGGCATAACCTACCTCCACAGCTCACAATCTCAACCATATTGGTGCACACATCTCTTGTTGATATCTCAAGGGTGTCACCATTATGAATGTTATGGATTTCTACAAAGCTTTTTTAGAAACTACAATAGTGAGATAATATCACATCAGTTTGTTAGTTTTGTTACCACATAAATAGAATATGCAATGTACAATGTATGTACCATGTGACGCTCATGGAAATGATCGACTTTTAGAAAACGACACTTAAGACCATAAGTCGGTACCTACATTGTTGGCATATATTACTGTAACTACACATAGCACTTGCAGTACAGGACATAAAAAAAGTACAATAATACCGTAGGGGCCCGCCTATTGCTGGAAGCACGATGTCCGACGGAAGTGCCCTGTTGATCACTTGGAAGGCTTGTCATGTCCTTAATTCATGTTATATTTAACAACGATGAAAAAAATACAATAATACTTGTGTAAACCCTAGTTCATGTTGAATAAGACAAAAATATGGATTGCTCTCAGATGTCGGGCTGCCGACTTAATGGCCTCCTCGTCACTAGGCTATATTTCAATTCATAGGTGTGTGTGACAACTAATTCATTAAATCTTATCCCTAAATAATATATAAGAAAAAAACGACGTAAATGACCAAACTATATAGTGAGCATATTATGTGAGATCATTTCATGAACAAAATATGACTAGCAATAATAGCAAGCACATAATGTAAGATCATTGCATAAACAAAATATAAAAATAATAATAGTAGCACATAATGTAAGATCATTGCATGAACAAACTTGTCAAAACAAAAAAATGAGCATATTTGTCACACGCATCCTCATACTAATAGACTTCTCTTCATCGAGCGAATAGGGAAACATGTTCACAAATTAATTATCCACATATTCACAAACTCACGAATTAATAAGTCACAAACCCTAGCCATGATGGAGAAGAGGAGGAGGAGATGCACGACGAGACAGCCACGAGGAGGGTCAGTGACAAAACGATGCCACATGCGACGGAACGGAGGACGGCGGAACAGAGGGCACGACGGAACAGAGGTTAGGATAGAACGGAGACCGACGGAGGAGGCCACGACGATGGAGGAGCATGACGAAGCATGGCCGCCAAGGATTAGGGTTCTGCGTGATATGAAAGTGTGGTCGGTTCACTGTTGGCCCCGCCTATTTATATACAGGAGACATCTATAGTGACGGGCGGTTACTACCGCCCGTCACTAGTTTTTCGACCCTTTAGTGACGAGTCGTAATGTGACCCATCACTAATGGGGGTGCCTCCTCTTTAGTAATGGGCCATATTATGACTCGTCACTAATAAAGTATCATTACTGACGCTTGTAAAACGGTTCATTACTAAAAGTGTATTACTAATGCGTGTTATTGATCCGTCAGTAAAGCTTAGTCACTAAAGGCTATTTTTGTGGTAGTGATGAATTATCCCCTTATGTCCTTTATAATATAAGGGTTAATAATAGTTTATGCTGCCATTTTAATTAGTGGTAATAAAAATTATAAAAAATAAGTGGTGTAGTGTAACGACCCATCCCGAAATGGAAATACCATCGAAACAGGATGAGCCGATACATATCAAAGACAAACAAAATTCAAATGTAAAATCGTTCCATTCGACAGTAGTTTCATTGCAGACCTATTTATTACATCACTTAAGTCTTACATAGCTGCTTTAGAGGCATACTTCGCAGCGGGTAGGCATTACAAAGATCCAGCGGAAGCAAAAAACATCACACACACAAGCATAAATTACTTTCTAAATCTTCTGCTTAGGGACTAAGCCCGAAACCCTAATCTTCTGGGTCTTTAACAGTAACGTCTTCACCTTCATCTTCGTAGTTCCCCTCGTCTTCGGGAAGATTGGCAAACTCTGGGGTGAGGTAAAAACAAGGTTGAGTACTCGAGAGTACTCAGCAAGTCTTGGGACGAAAATATACATGAAGGATACAAAGAGCGGCAATGGTTCTCAAAGGAATGCAGTTTAAAAAGTTCTAAGTGCTGATACCCGCGGATAGAGGTCACAACTCCTGACCGCTCCCACATATAGCAATATAATTCAATAGCTAAACCATTTTCCACATTTTCACCATCCCAGGATTGCTTTTCAACAAATCCCAATATTTTTTCCATCAGTTCAACTTATCACAACCATCATCTCAATATCTCATCTCTTATGTCGTTGCTCGGTACTAGCTGGCCCATCCATCGGGGAAGTGTTCCTATTATTATCATAATCTCAACCTAATTTTAATTTTATCGCTTAACTAATTTTGACTCCTCACACCTCCTCCTATGAAGTCTTTTGACTTCCCGCTCCACATAGGAACATTGCCAACCATGAAGGCTAGCCGTATACCTGATGGTATACTCTAGTAACGTCTCATCTCTCCAATAGTAGTTGAAAGACAAGTAGAAACACTATGCAAGAGAAATCATCAAGACACTTGCCCATATCCGTGGACACGGCTGTTCGAATAAGTTTTACTCCAACTGAAGGCGCACACTTTACCCTTGCGACTTGAACTCACTCCGCTACCCATGACGTAGAGGAGGTTCGGGACAAGGTATTTCCTAAGCCGACCTAGGATACCCCACTGCCACCTAGACAGGTCCTCGATCAAAGATTGGGAAGCCGCGCTTCCTTCTTCTCCCTTAGAATCCCGCGGATACTCCACTACTAACTCCTCAACTCAACTACTGGTCTTAACCATGAATCTCGTGCCCGTTAGGGACTTTACAAGTGACACCTCGAGCCACCCCGGTGATTCCATATCTATCGGCAGTCGGACTATACTAAACCCGCTAAGTACTAACCCAGGAGCACTTCTCACGTACCCGTAAGGTTGCACGAAGTTGTGCTCATGCTATTTCTCAAGGAATCGATCCTTAACCATTAAGCGCAATCGCACCCTAAAGCGATAATCGCACTTAACAACTTTGCAATAAAAATAATCTCAACTTTGCAATAAAAATAATCTCATTTCAACACAACATATTTATAAAATCAACATCATCACCCAGTCTACATCTAGTCGTCATATTTTAGTATGAGTATGTAAATGTGTGTAGTGCACCCAGATTACAAGGAATATACTAAAAGCGATTAAAAGTATAAAGTAAAACAATGGTGCTAATAATAAATCTTAAATCGACAAAGGAATTTTAAGGTATTCAACAACAAGAAGGCCAAGTTATCAAGTTTAGGAATCTTAAATCGACAAGTTTACTTTAAATAGTGCCAAAATAAACTTGGGATTTTTAGAAAAAATTTGGTTCTGAAATGGAGTCATTTGGAGCTAAAATAGATTTTCTAGGATTTTCTAAAGTTTATTTTATTTTTTCTGAAAACAGAAAAGAGTTACTATTCATATTGGGCCGAATCACAAAATATTTCGGAAAATATGAAACCGCACTGTTTATATGGGCCGGCTGGAGCGGCCCATCTGGCCGATTGGCCTATTGGCCAACCGCAGTGCGGCGGTAGTGGGCCGGCGCAGGGGCCCAGCCGAAAGGGCGGGCGTGGATAGCCGCGCGCATGGGCGCGCTGCGCGGCTGCCAGCAGGCCCAGCACAGCAGAGGGGGCACACGCGGTTAAGCATGTGCGGGCGGAGGCTGGCAGGTGGGCCCATCCGGTTTTATTTTTCTGAAAATAAAATAAAAAGAATCACTGTGTAAATGGGCCGGTCGATTCCGGCCCAAACCGAGCCATGCGGCTCGCTTAGGCGCAGCCACGCGCGAGCACGAGTACGGCCGATGCGGCGGCTGAAACGCGGGCCCACATGCCGGCGACACAGAACAGAGTCAGGGAGGGCTCCGGCTGGAGGAAGAAGACGTCACGGACGGCCAAGACTTCTCTAGATCACAGCTCCTACTATTTAACTCAGATGGCTACGAAAATTTAATAGAATATGCAAGAGACTATGATGAACATATCCTACGGTCATATTTTCAAATAGTGTCATGTTTTCTCTAGAAACCAAAAGGGTGCGATTCCACAGAGGGTTGGCACAGCGAGCGATGGTGGGGTTTCAGCGACAAACGGGTTTACTTTTCACCAGATTAGGGTCTCCAGGAACTGGTATGAAGACCCTGATCGGTGAATAGGTCTTCGGGTTAGCCCGGCGACGAGAGACCCAAACTGAGGTGATCGATTCTCACCGCCGGCGCGTTCCGGTGTACATATCAGAGTGCTAGAGCATGGAACATCAAAAGTACCACCTAGATATGCTGTGAGAACAGGGAATCGAAATGAGTTAGGGAAGAATGAGAACTCACCGACGATGGCAGAGTGGTGTCGCTTCCCCGGCGGCGCTAGGGTTTCGGTGGAGGCGGCCGGGTGCGGAGCTACAGATAGGACGGCGGTATAAATAGGCGGAGAAGAAGGTTCGAGAAGAAAGGGGGCCGGTGGCAGCTCTTGGCGCGACGCGGCGACACGATGATGTCGGTGGGTTGGTGACCGGCGCGAGCTTGACTGGTCGGCTTGGCGGGCCGTGGAGACCGGTGGGTCACGCATTCAGCGTGAGGGCACGCGGGAACTCCGGCGCGAAAAGGAGGTGTGGGCGGTATGGCGGAAAATGGCGCGCGGGTCTGGTGCGGTCGGCCGGCGTAGGCGATGCGAGCGGCCGTGGCGTGGCGCACTGGGCGCGAGCAGCGTGACGCATGGGCGCAGTCGAGTCGTGTGCCGGCGCGGGAGGCGCGGTGCTGCGTCGGGCTGGGTCCTGTGCGGCTGCCCGGCGCGGAGGGCGTGGGCGGCACGAGCGGCGCGCAGAGACGCAGATGGCGGGGCGCACGGCGCATTGGGCTGGCGTCATGCGGGCACACAACACACAGGCGGCGCGGGCGGCACGACCGGCCCGGTGCCCAGCGGCCGGCGAGCCTTAGGCACGGCCAAAGCTAGCCCGAACAGCAGCCCCGCAACGGAAGTACGCCTTTACTCAGGAAAAAGAACATCCGGCTGCAGCTTTGAGTGAAAAGAATGAGGGTTTGAATTTTGATTTTGAATTGGAAGGAAAGGTAAATCTCAGGTTGACATGACCCTATTCGGATGGGCAATTTTTGGTTCTTGAGTACGGAAATAGGGTACTCGGTATGGAGTTGGAGGTAAATACGGGTATACGTATATATGTATACACACATACGACTTTGATAGAAAGATAAGTTTGAATTCGCTGTTTGAAACGAACGTTTGGAGTGAAGTATTCCGGAAAACAAGAACGGATTAGGGAATTGGTTTAGAGAAGAAAGCGTTTTGTCAGACGAATGAATAGTAATTACTATCACTTTTAGAATCAATTTTACTTTGGCACCAAGGTTTGAATCTAAATTTGAATTTTCAAACTTAGTCTCGGTTTTGAATATGTTTTTGAATTCACTTGGAAAGAACGGGTTTTACTTGTAGATTTGTAGATAGATAAAATTATATATTTATATAACAATCGTTCTAGAGGTAACATATATACTAGACCTATTAGCACTTAAGATTTAGTGTTGTGGTCTAGGATTCGAGCAAATATTTTATTAAAAAATAGATGTAAATAGTTACATGTGTTCAAAAGTATATTTGGTTTTTCTTAGCTCAAAAGACATGAAGTCATTGGATGACATTGAATTAAGAAAATATTGTGTTAAATTTGTGGAGACTTTTTCTCAAAATGGATCATATGATGTTTAGCTTGATGATTTTTGTTCAGAAACAAGAGTCTTGCAAATAAATTTACCAAATGGTCATGTCTTCTATTGAGATTTTTGAGTTTTTTTGAGATGTAATTGATATCTAAATATTTTAATTGCTTATCGAATATTATTTACTATACTTGTGACTATAGCATCAGCTGAAAGAAATTTTTCAAAGTTGAAATTGTTGAAAAACTATTTGAAGTCAACAATGTCATATGAAAGAAGATTGAATGGTCTAGCCACTTTATGTATAGAAAAAGTTATCTTGAATCAGATTGATATATATACTATTATTGATGATTTTATATCTAAAAATATAAAAAGATATTCGGTAATTAATATAGCCATGAGCCTATGGTATTGATGGTTTATTTTTTTGCTTTTGCAGGTGATTCAAAATGGATTATGACTCTACTTTATAGTGCTTTGATATTATGTATCGTTGATTGATATTATGTATTATAGATATACTAAATAATTTTATAATTAATATAAAAATATTATTCTATATTACGTTTACAAAAGATAAAAAGACCCCTTAATGTTTTTGGTCTAGTACCTCCAAATTACTAGGAACGGCCATGATTCGAATTGTGTGAACTGTCACGTACAGGAACGATGAGCTCGATCCACTCTGCAGTTCGCGTTGCGTGATGAGCACCTACGTACCGGCCGGCAAACTGGAGGTCGAATCAGGCGCGGGATGTGAAACGGATGCATGATCTGACCACGAAACCGGCTTGGACAACGGTGACACAGCACACGTATGGCGCCCGGCCCCCATCTTCAACTTTGTTCGACGACCGCCCGTTACGTTATTCCGTTCACATATCGATCCTCGTACGCACGCATGCATGCATGCATGCACGCGTACTGGTTGCTGGATGCATACGCAGATACGCTGAAGATTATGGCCGTCCACGGTCCACGTCGCAAATAAAGCTCGCAGCGACACCTGCACCACACTCCTTAATTATAAGCTAGATTAAAGCGCAAAGCACATGAGAGCTAAAAAAATAGATCAAGATAGATATACTACAATGGAAAGGAAGAGAAATTGAAGATAGCTGCATCGAGACGTACGCTTTACGTGCATGATCGACGACAAAACGGTGGTTACCGGTTCGTAATTACGTTTTTTAAACGGTGATTAACAGTAACTAGACCAGTTATTGGTCATCGGTTTTGTCAACTCGAGGACACTAAAAGCTGCTTTTGCAGCTGCATCATGGTCTAGACTTATAAATTGTACAATTCCTTTGAAAAATTTCTTCATAAATATTAATCGAAGAAAAAATATATTCACTCTTAGATTATGGTGGATTCAGATTACAATGGTGAAGATTGAGCGCTAAAATGTATACTAGATACCAAAATTTCATCCATTGATTTGTCAGCAAGATAACACAGCAGTCGCCATTGTTGTACTTTTTACACGTGAAAGAGCCGCGAAGTTTGAATCGGATTACAGGATCGATGACATTAATTTCTCTAATCGGATCTTATCTACTCACTAACAAAAAAAAGTTTAGACTGTGAATCTAATTATACAACTTCTATTCTATAGAATTTGATTACGTAAAAAATATTGGTTGTCAAAACTTAAATCCTCAAAATAAAAACAGACAAGTATTCGCCAACAGAGTTAATGTGTGTTTGGTTGAGCCGTAGATTCTTAAAAAAGCTGCTATGAGCTATGAGCTATGGAAAAACTGTTATGAGCTGTGAGTTCTGAAAAAGCTAAGAAACTATTTGGTTGGAATAGCTGTAGATTTCTATTTTAGTAGCCCCTGGTGCTTAGTTACATTATCAATATGCAATTTTACATGTAAATCATTGTAATCATGAAATTTTGTAATGTTTATATTAAAATTATACATTTTTGAATTACACTAAAATGATACATTTTACTAAAAAATTGCCTTTTCAAATTTTACACAAACTGGTATGTTGTAATGGCATGATAGATAATTTTCGTTCAAATTTAAACTGAGAAGCTGTGAAAGCTAGGATCGCCCAGCTTTCAGTTTGTACTGCGAAAAAACTGTTATTTTTGAAAAAGTTGGTTGACCCTTAGACATGTTTGATTCAGTTTCCAGCTTCCTAGCCAGGAAGCTAGTTAGAAAAGCTGAACCAAAATCAGAAGGGTAAAAAATGTGGTGGCAATCAAAGAGAGTTTTGCAAATGAAGCTGAAAAATAAGATTAGCTAGCTGAAATAATTTTTTTAAATCCAAGAAATATACATGCTGTCTGCGCGTGCATATTCATCCACTACTGAAAAACAGAATACTCCTATCGATGGTACTATTTTTCTATAAGTTTTTTAACCGCTGAGAAAAATGCAGGCATGAACTATCTGTTTACGGTTTACCTTCCAGCAGTAGTGATCATTCGTAAAGAGACTAGGAGTACTACAGTAAACCGTACGTACGTATCTAAGTATCTTGCACTTTTATTTCTTAACCATTACTCGATGGATACCAGCAGTACGTACGTACGCATGCATCATGATTTTCAGCCAAAGGGACAAGCCGGTGACTCGTTGTGTCTTGTTGTCCTGCAATGGCATTTATACTAACAAAAACAATACAGCGATGGATCCCAGAAGTCGGCAGAAGAGGCTCCTCCTTCTGAAAGGCATCATAATATTCCTCCGGTACAACCATAACAAGCAAGACATCACGAGCTAAATATATTGCGCCACTAAAGTCACCACACATTGAAGGAGAAAAATGTAAGGGTTTTATGCTAGAATTATAGGATATATATATATGTGTGTACTGTGATAATATGAAAAAGGCTATAATATCTTTTTTGGAGTGAATAAGTATGAACCAGAAGTAGTTATTAGGTGGAGTGATAAGAAAAGTATAAAGGTAACATATGCACTTTAAAAATAAAGTGAGGTTTTACTAATATTATGTTGCTATATATACTCTCTGCTCTTTGCATACTTATATATGTTCCTTCTTTATATTCAGAGGCACCAATTGTTATATACACATTTCACTTTGTATTTGGAAAATGAAATTCCGTCTTCTAGAAAAAAAACGAGCCATGAAAAAAATCAACAAAAGACGTAAACAAATTCCCTATTAGTTTTAAGTCAAGCAATACGTAAGAGTGGTTGTACATGTTGAGCTCATCGACCATGATGTCATGGTGGTGCTCGACGAATATTATGACTCCTTTGGGGGACCAGGGCCGGGCCTCTTCATAGCCCCGTATCCACGTAGGCCGTACCGTATAAATGGCATTGCAGTACGTACGTACAAGGGCGTGGCAGTGCAGTGCGACACAAGAGCCACCGGCCTTTCCCTGTGCTGGCTGAAAAACATGCTCCGTACCCACACAGTAATAATTAAGAAATAAAGTGAAAGATACGTACGCACGGTTTACTGAAGTAAACCTAGTCTCTTGACGAATGATGAACAAGCAGGCATGTGTAAGTCAGTGTTTGCCTAATCGAGCGATTGCATTTCTGACTTTGTGTTCAAGGGGTTGGTCGGAGACTAGGCATAGAAACACACGTGACTTTGTGTTGTGAGAAAGTTAATATCTTTTTTATGATATGTTATAAATTGTATGTGATTGTGTTATGGATTTTATCGCAATTACAGAGGAAATGTTGCTATTTTTTTTATTTTGGCTGTTAATTGTTAATTAGAAAGATAGGATGTTACACGTTGTCCTGTTAGTAAAAGAAATACTAGTATTGACACAAGCATATTAATGCTGTGATTGTTAGAAGAAGCTCATTTGTTTTCTCTAACACCAAAGTCTCTTCATTGCTTGCATTACATATATATGTTTCAATGCAACTCTCTGTTCTTTCATTAGCACACCTAGAAACTTTATGCCTCCCAAAAAGAGAATTGTATATATGTCCCGAAGTTAACACGTCGGGATATTTTGACATTTCTCGTAAATTATATGTGTGTTTGCACATATACCCCGTAGTTAGCTCAAACTCTATATATATGCAATTTTTCACATATAAATGGCATTTGCAATTTTCTCTCCTTTTTGTCATATTTTTCAGATGATTTTCTGATAATAATAGATCACTCAACATAATAGTTAGTTGTATCATTCTTCATGGTTATACATCATCCTGTTGAGGAACGGGTAGGCTACGCTAGCACGAAATTTTTTCTCTACCGCATTCAACTAAGGAACCGTACGAGTAGGGGATCATGGATCGTTACCTCTAGACGCGCTAGGGCAGCGGAAGTAGAGTTGGAGAATTGTGTCCTTAATCAGTTCCGCCTAGCTCCGTCCAATCGTCGATGGCGAAGATGACGCAGCACCACGATCTCCAATGGGAAGAAGATCAGCACCGCAATCGTAGCGATGCCTCTACGGTATCCACACGTACAGAGAGGGATTCGCTGTGCGCCGGTATGCTAGTACCACTCGTGCGGCTAGGGAAGAGGGGGGCTAGGGTAGGCTCGGCCACAACAGGTGTGGGCAGGGCACTGTACCAAATAGAATAGATTAGATTAATTTGCTCTGCCTCTCCTCATCTTATATAGAGTTCACTAATGGGCCTTTAATCAATATTAAACCCATCATGACTCTAGACTCTAATGGACCTTTAATCAATATTAAAGCCCATATGCAGATCCAATCTGCATGCCCGATCTCCTCTAAGGCAGATCGTCAACAAGCCGGACCCGAGTCCGGGACTCGGGGTCGGTAGATGGGGTCGGCTAGCGTGCCCAAGTTTTTGAATTTCGAAGTCCGACTCCTCCATGACTTGTCTCTAGGGCATATCACCATCAATCTCCCACTTGCACTAGAGTTGATTCTTGCAAGCTTTGAATCCCATCCCCTTAAGTGTGTGACCCGATAGGTTCATATGTAAAAGGCCGCTATCCGAAACCTCTTTCCAAATTGCAAGTCAATAGCGGTACCTAGCAGCACATATTGACTCCCGAATACATACAAAAAATCATATCAACTGAACCTTGATATACTCATGCGCCAATCCCTTTACCACACGACATCAGTCAAGCTCAAGGCGAGATTCGTGCCACCCTTGTGATAGCTCGACATTTCACTCGATCAAGTAGTGGATTAATCATGATTAACTCTTTAATCATAGTGACATGGCTATGCACTTTCCTAATCCAACTATCTCGAGGGGTCTAGAGACATCTCTCCCGTTATTTAGGAGGGGTAAATTCTATCTTGATCGCTCACATTCTACGATATATTTCATAACATACCCGAAAGCAACTTTTATAACTACTCAGTTATAGAATAGCGTTTGGAAGCCCCTAAATGTGTTACTACATATTCTGGAATCAATGACGATCTCAGGTCAAAGGATTCTACAGGTACACCATTTGAGATAACAACTGATGGCACATCAAGAATAACAATTCCAGCAGTATCTTAAGGTGGGTCTATCCAACACCATGTTCTCTAACATGTGTCCACGTCACTAATTTAATATCTCCATATCTATGATCCATGAAACATGATTATCAATCAGTCAAATGTGCTAATCTATAAATCATCATTGTCCCACATAATGATATGAGATTAGAGATCGTTTAGAATAACATCGTAATAAAACAAAGAGTCTCACAAACAAGTCACATACTTGCTAATCAATATAAAATATGATTATTCAAAGAACAAGATAACCAATTATCTAAAAATACATTAGCATAGATAAGACACCTTCTCTCACATACACTAGACTCAATCACGTAAGTATCTAAAACCCATAGAGCTCAAATACGCCTCATGCTTGGGCTGCGAGAGAGGCTTCATCAACAGATCGACAATGTTCGAATCCGTGTGCACCTTGCATATCTTTACATCACCTCTATCTATGATCTCTCGGATGAGGTGATAGCGTCGTAGTATGTGCTTAAAATTTCGGTGCGACCTAGGCTCCTTGGCTTATGCAATGGCCCTACTATTGTCACAATAGAGGTCCATTGGACTAGACGCACTAGGGACAACACCTAACTCAGAAATAAATTTTCTGATCCAAACAGCCTCTTTTGCAGCTTCAGAAGCTGCTATGTACTCGGTCTCCGTTGTTGAATTTGCAACCGTTTCTTGCTTGAAACTCTTTCAACTCACTGCGCTTCCATTAAGACAAAACACAAATCCAGATTGCAATCTAGAATCGTCCTTGTCAGTTTAGAAGCTAGCGTCAGTGTAACCATTTACAACGAGCTCCTCCGCACCTCCGTAGACTAGGAACATATCCTTAGTTCTTCTCAAGTACTTGAGGACACTCTTTACTATTTCCCAGTGACGTTCACCCGGATTTGATTGGTATCTGCTCGTAACACTTAGAGCATAGGAGACATCTGAGCGTGTACAAAGCATGGCATACATAATGGACCCGATTGCGGAAGCATACGTGATCATACTCATCTTCTCGAGCTCATCAGGTGTCGAGGGACACTGACTCTTGCTAAGAGTAATACCATGTGACATTGGCAAGAAACATTTTTTGGAATCCTGTATATTGAACCGTTTCAATACCTTGTCTATGTACGTGCTTTGGCTTAATCCAATTAGCCTTCTCGTTCTATCCCTATAGATCTTTATGTCCAATATGTATACTACCTCTCTAAGATCTTTTATTGAGAAACTATTTCGCAACGAAGATTTAACAGCATCAAACATTGGAATATCATTTCCGATCAATAATATGTCATCTACATATAAGACTAGAAATACAGGTGCGCTCCCACTAGCCTTTTTGTAAATACAAGGCTCTTCTTCATTCTTGATGAAACTAAACCCTTTGATCACTTTATCAAAACGAAGATTCCAACTTCGAGAAGTTTGCTTCAGCCCATAAATGGACTTTTGAAGCTTACATATTTTCCTAGCATTTTTTGGATCGACAAAACCTTCAGGCTGTGTCATGTACACATCCTCGCTTAGGTTTCTATTAAGGAAATCCGTTTTGATATCCATTTGCCATATCTCATAGTCATAATATGCGGTAATTGCTAAGATGATTCGAATAAACTTTAGTATTGCGACGGATGAAAATGTTTCATCATAATCAACACATTGAATTTGCCTGAAACCTTTCACCACCAATCGTGTCTTATAGATGTGAATATTTCCATCAACGTCTATCTTTTTCTAAAAAATCCATTTACACTCGATTGTTTTAACACCATCAGGTGGATCGACCAAGTTCCAAACTTGATTCTCTCACTTGGATTCTAACTCAGATCTTATGGCTCCAAGCCATTTCTCGGAGTTTGGTCCTATCACTACTTTCTAATAGGTCTTAGGTTCATCATTGTCAACAATAATATGTCACGTTGCCCCGTGGTTAGTAACGTAAACTGCTCGGGTGCATGACCAACCCTTACCGACCGACGTGGAGCTGGTGTCTCGATAACAGGTTCTGCAACATCTTATATATCGCGTTGTGGTTCAATAGAAGCTGAAACACTTTAGAGTGATTCCCGAATCTCTTCGAGTTGCACCGTGCTCCCACTAACTCCTTTCGAGAGAAACACTTTCTCAAGAAAGACACCATTCCGGACAACAAACACTTTGCCTTCATCCCGGTCATAGAAGTAATATCATTTGGTTTTTCTAGGATACCCTACAAAGAAGCATTTTTCAGATTTGAGAGCAAGCTTATCAGATGTCAAATGTTTTACATAGACCTCACAACCCCATATCTTTAGAAAAGACAACCCGGGATGCTTCCCAGTCCATATCTCGTATGGTGTCCTCTCCACAGATTTAGATGGAACCCTGTTTAATGCGAAAGCAGCAGTTTCTAGAGTGTATCCCAGAAGGACAATGGAAGATCAGATTGACTCATCATTGATCGGACCATGTCTAATAAAGTTCGGTTCCTCCGCTCGGACACCCTATTCCATTAAGGCGTGCCCGGTGGAGTTAGCTGTGAAACAATTCCACATTGTTTTAGATGATCATTAAACTCATAGCTCAAATATTCACATCCATGATCCGATCGCAGAAATTTTATTGTCTTGCCTATATGATTTTGTACCTTATTCTGGAACTCTTTGAACTTTTCAAATGATTCAGACTTATGCCTCATTAAGTAGATGTGACCAAATCTACTAAAGTCATCGGTAAAAGTGATGAAGTACTGAAAACCACCTCTGACCGTAGAACTCATTGGTCTACATACATCTGTATGTACAAGGGCCAATAATTCATTTGCACTCTCACTTTGACCAGTGAAAGAAGTCTTAGTTATTTTGCTAAATAAACAAGACTCGCATGTATCAAATGACTCTAGAAGACCATCTTTATGAAACTTCTATATGTGCTTTTCATTTATATGACCTAAGCGATAGTGCCAAACAAAAGTGGGATTCAAATAATTAAGCCGAGGCTTTTTCGTATTAATGTTATAAATAGATATATCCTCAAGATTCAGAATATATAATTCATTCAACAATAGACAAGTACATAGAGCATACCATTCAAAAATATCGAACAACACTTGTTCTTTATTATAAATTCATAACCATCTTCTTCCAAACATGAAGAAGAGATAATGTTTCTGTCCAAGGCAGGAATATAATAACAATTATTTAATTCCAAAACTAATCCTAAGAGTAGCGATAAGGAATAAACACTGACGGCCAACGCAGCAACTCTTGCACCATTGCTGACGCGGACATCCAACTCGCCTCTTGCACACTTCCTAGTCCTTTTCAGTCCTTGCAATGTTTTGCAAGTATGAATCATTGATCCGGTATAGAATACCCATGAATTACTAGGATGAGTAGCAAGATTTATTTCAATAACATTTATACCTGAAGTAGAAGTCTTACTTCCCTTCTTCTTCTTGAGTTCTTCCAAGTACAACTTGCAGTTACTCCGTCAATGACTAATCTTATGGCAGTGGTGGCAAGTATCAGAAGCAGCAGGGCCAACCTTGGACTTTCTAACAGGTTTAGACCTAGAGCTTGAGATCTCATCTGAAGCTTTAGCATTTCCCTTGTGTTTTCTCTTCTTGCTATCCTTCTGAACCATCATCACATGACTATCCCATAGGCCTATCCTCCACTACGTAGGGTACTGGCGTGTTGGTGACTCTACTTTTTGGAGCTTTTCTTAATGCTTTCCTCAGCAGTCTTTAGTATCCCATGCAATTCAGCCATGCTTTTCTCCATGCTATTCATATGAAAGTTCAAAATGAATAGCTCGAAGCTCACGGGGAGCGACTGGAGAATCACATCCGTAGCTAATTCAGAGCTAAGGGGAAAACCAAGTTTTTCTAGGCTCTCAATGTAACCAATCATCTTGATCACATGAGGACTGACTGGGCTGCCTTCTGCTAACCTGCACGCAAACAAGAACTTTGAGGTGTTGTACCGCTCGGCCCGTGCTTGGTTCTCAAACATGTCTTTGAGTCCCACGATCGTATAATAGGTTTCCCTGTTCTCATATTGCTTCTGAAGCTCAGAGGACATACTAGCAAGCATGAGATAGCTAACATTGAGTGAATCGTTGGTGTGCTTCTCATAAGCCCTCCGATCCATGGTAGATGCATTATCAGCCGGTTCATCAGGATAGGGCTTCTTTATAACATATTCTTTTTCTCTTGTTTGAGAACAATTCTCAAGTTTCTATACCAATCAATAAAGTTTGTTCTAGAAAGCTTTTCTTTTTTAAAATTGATCGCAAATTAAAACTAGAAGTGTTACTAGCAGTAGGTGCCATGATCTACAATGGAAAAATACAAGTTTCAGCACTATGCTTATATAAATCTTCTATTAAAAAATAAAAGATACTTCACTATATGTTATACAATCGTTTTCCCTCTAACGACATATAGTGGGATAAGATTCATATTCAACTAAGTTCTAATGAGCTTTGGCATCACTGCTAGAAGATTAGTGATATAGGTAAGCAACAACTTGCTAATTACATCCCTATGTGACTCTTGTTCGTTGGGTGGCATCGAATGCCCCAGCGCCCAACTCCATGCCCCAAAGCCCAAAACCATTTTGATAGCTTTGTTAAGCAAACTAATACTATACTTGTGGATATCTGACATCCACTCTAACTGGTTAAGATAAATGATGACACTCTGCTTTGGCAGACCTATCATACAATGATCAAAAATCTTTGTAAGTGCAGTTATTAGAAAGAGCATCAAAAACTCTTAATTCTCTTAGGGAAACTATTCTATCATGACAATTATATCTACCGCATACAAAACATGAAAGAATAGTATGACATGAATATAATAAAACATCACAGGCAATCATATTAACTATGATATAGTATAACCCTTCTCACATGGTGATCTCTATCTCCATGGTTTCTGTCCTTCGGGTCATCATGCTTCAAGTCTCTATGATCTCGTATAAGTCTATTACATCTAATAGCACTATATGAATTACATGAGAAGAAACATCACACGTCGACACGTAGGTCGTTATATAATAATGTAACAGCCTTAGGCTGCAATTAACCATGACATGCAGGCCATGAAAATTACATAGATGCATCGCATACATCACAAGGCCATACCAGTCACAATATTCTCTGCAAAAACGAGTAAGCGTACAATCTATGCGTGTCTGAAGAGCGGACCCGGAACTTCCGGTTCAGCCCAGAACTTCCGACTGAAGCCCGAAACTTTCGAAACCAACCTTTTGTATCAAATTTATTTTGGCCCAGAACATCAGGCTCAAGGCTCGGAACTTCTGAAAATAACCTTCTGTACGAAATTTATTTCGACCCGAAACTTCCACCTCAAACCCGGAACTTCCGAAAATAACCTTCTGTACAAAATTTATTTTGATCCAGAACTTCCGGCTGAGACCCGGAACTTCCAAAAACAATATTCTGTACTGAGTTTATTTTTTCTCGGAAGTTCCGGCCAAAGCCCGGAACTTCCGAAAATATTGTACTGTTCGGGTATATTTCGGCCCGAAAGTTCCGGCTAAAGCCCGGAACTTTCGAAAACCCGATCGTAGGAACAATAGATCTAATCTATTTTCACCACATATCACCTATATGTGTATGATCCAGATCGTAAACTACGCACGTAGGCTCTGATACCACTGTTGGGGAACGGGTAGGCTACGCTAGCACGAAAAACTTTTCTCTACCGCATTCAACCAAGGAACCGTACGAGTAGGGGATCATGGATCGTTAGCTCTAGACGCGCTAGGGCAGCAGAAGTAGAGTTAGAGAAGCGCGTCCTTGATTAGTTCCGCCCAGCTCCGTCCAATCGTCAATGGCGAAGATGACGCAGCACCACGATCTCCAACGGGAAGAAGATCAGCACCGTAATCGTAGCGATGCCTCTACGGTATCCACACGTACGGAGAGGGATTCACCGTGCGTTGGTATGCTAGTACCACGCGCGCGGCTAGGGCAGGTGGTGCGGCTAGGGAAGAGGGAGGCTAGGGCAGGCTCGGCCATAACTGGTGCGGCTAGGGCACTGTACCGAATAGAATAGATTAGATTAGTTTGTCCTTGCCTCTCCTCATCTTATATAGAGTCCACTAATGGGTCTTTAATCAATATTAAATCCATCATGACTCTAGACCCTAATGGACCTTTAATCAATATTAAAGCCCATCTGCATATCCAATCTATATGCCCGATCTCCTCTAAGGCAGATCGTCAACCAGCTAGACCCGAGTCCGGGACTCGGGGTCGGCCCGCCGAGTCCAAGTTGACACTCGGACTCAGGGTCGGTAGTTGGGGTCGGCTAGCGTGCCCGAGCTTTTGACCTTCGAAGTCCAACTCCTCCATGACTTATCTCTAGGACATATCACCGTCACGTCCTACAAATAAAAAATAAACCACAGGAATCAAATTCATCGCGCGGCTAACGTATCTTCCTCCAGGGAAAGTAAACACCTAAATGAGAGCTCCAAATTCCAAATGCATTCATGAGACCTGCCAGTACGTACATTAATTCTGAGTTGGAAAAAACCCATCAGAGTAAAAGAAATATCAAGGCCAAGAAAGCGAAGGTTAGATATGCAGCACGTCACCCACTGTAGCGCACTAAATGTGGAGGCATCTCCAACACTATAAAACCCTAGCTAGTCCAGGGCCAAGGCCAAAGCACACATGCATGCAGTTGTAGTAGCACTAGCATTCCTCCCTATCTAGCTTCTCTTGTGTCTCAAGGGGTGGAAGTAGGAAAGGGATTATATTCTTGCTTTCTAGCTAGTCTCCACTCCTTCTTCCTCCCCTTGACTCTCACCAATTGACACCTTAATTAGTCGTAGTTAACCTTCTCCACTTTACTTAGTTGCAATGGCAGGAGGGTTCTTGTCCATGGCTCACCCGGCTACCGCCCTCTCCGGTATTGCTGGTAAAGCAACTAACAACAATGCATATAATAGTGCTGAGATTACACTCATCGCCGGCATGATCGATCATCCATGGACAAATCACATGATGCATGCGTTTAATCTCATTTGCTAATCTCAAATTGAGGTTGCTGTTTTATCTCCGAACTAGTTTTAATTTGCATGCAGTTGCAGACACGTACAATGCAACAGGCAGCATATCTTCCCATGTTTTCTTTTCTTCTTCTTGATCTTTCTGTCTCCAAAGATCTGCCCTTTTCTAGTTTAATTAGCAGTGATGGGCACAATGCAAGCTAGTCACACTCCTAGTGCCGGCAGCTCATGCATGGATATGAGCAGGAAGCACATCTGAAAACCTAATAACACTCTTCACTTTTCACCAGAACACAAGCCGAGAGTTTCTGAATCTGACCATACACACACACACATAAACACATCGCATTGCATGGCCTGGAAAGAAATCAAGAAAGTTTCCAGTTAGTAGAGGTTAATGCATGGCCACATATATATGTATATATCCCCGGCCCTGAAACATTATATTACCAGCATATGCACTATACCTCCCAGATTACCTAACCTGTCGACCAGTCTTAATTTTTCCCAGCCTAACACAACTGAAACCGAAAGAATATTTGTTAATTACTAGCTACGTACTCGAGTGACAGACTAACGGTGTGTCTCGTTTCTGTCTTGTTTTTTTCTGCTGCAGGAAACATCATCTCCTTCCTGGTGTTCCTTGCACCAGTGTAAGTCGATCTCATCGCTCGCGCTCGCTGTCCCTGTCGAAAATCTTGAGAAAGATGAGATGTTGATCTCGTTTCTGAACATGCATGCATGTGGATCGATCGATCTGAAAACTGAAATATATGTGAATATATAATGTGATAGATGCGTACGTGAATCGAATAGACTGATATGATGATCTGATGGATGGTTAATGGTGGCATGCATGCATGGACGACGCAGGCCGACGTTCCTGCAGGTGTACAGGAAGAAGTCGACGGGAGGGTTCAGCTCGGTGCCATACGTGGTGGCGCTCTTCAGGTCGGTGCTGCTGATCTTCTACGCGCTGGTGAAGACGAACTCGATGCCGCTGCTGACGATCAACGTCTTCGGGTGCGTGGTGGAGACGGTGTACGTCATCGTCTACCTGGTGTACGCGCCCAGGAAGGCCAGGCTGCGCACCCTCGCCTACTTCTTCCTCCTCGACGTCGCCGCCTTCGCCCTGATCGTCGTCGTCACCCTCCACTTCGTCACCAAGCCCCACCAGGTCAAGTTCCTCGGCAGCGTCTGCCTCGCCTTCTCCATGGCCGTCTTCGTCGCCCCCCTCAGCATCATCGTAAGCCTAACTCGTTGATCGAGCTAGCATGATCTGCTGCCGGCCGCCATGATCGATCGTTGAATATATAGCTTGATTATGCACATATGTATTAATGCAGTTCAAGGTGATCAAGACCAAGAGCGTGGAGTTCATGCCCATCGGCCTCTCCTTCTTCCTCACGCTCAGCGCCGTCGCCTGGTTCTGCTACGGCCTCTTCACCAAGGACCCCTACGTCATGGTGTGAGCTAGACCGCCATTGTTGCACTTGCTTGCGACCATGCTCTCATCTTTAATCTGTCACACGAGCATTCATGCTGCCAATATTAATTAATGGCGCATATATGCAGTACCCCAACGTGGGCGGCTTCTTCTTCAGCTGCCTCCAGATGGCGCTCTACTTCTGGTACCGGAAGCCCAAGAACACCGCCGTGCTGCCGACGAAGAGCGACAGCATCTCCCCGGTCTCCATCGCTGCCGGCGCCGGTGCCACGCAGACGGTGATTGAGCTACCCGCCGCCACCCACGCGGCCACGCCTAAACAACAAAAGTGATATGTGAGCTACGGAGTACTATACCTAAAATATAGATAACCAAATAAACGTATCTGAAATAGAAATAAAATAGGTGAGATAAGCTCAACAAGTAACAATCATAGATATAGACATATCTCACTTATTCACAAGTTGTTTTATAAATAACCGATTGTATCAACAAAAATCTTTAATATGTTTTTGTCACCTATCATAAAATGACATTGACTTCCACATCTTAAAAATTTTATATCTTTCAATCATCACAAATTTGACTTTTTAATGTGTTGCTTGTATGATCAATCAGAAATCGTAGTTATGTAGATCTCGTTGAGATGAATCCATTTTTGGCATTAAACATACGTTTTGAACATCCGATGAATCGCAACAGGCTTGACAATTTTTAGCCTTTGGTTTCTTTGTAAAAGGAACAGAGGGGTTATATGGATCGATATCATCTAGAGGAGGCGCCTAGCACCATCTAGGGTTCTTTCGGCGATCCCTCATGGTTCTTCTTCTCTAGTTAGCTACTCCTCGCCGTTGAGTCTTCCCCACCGACCACCGCAGGTTTTTACTTCCATCGATCTCCTCCACGCTGCGTAGCTTTCATCTACTATATATTGCTCCCTCTATCGGTCACATACGCCGTCGTGTGGGGCTCTCTCTACTCCATTGAATTGTCTCCTATTCCACGTGGCGTGGATCTAGAAGGGGTCCCCATGGTGGAGAGATTGGGAACCACCCCCACTAAATTTTTTCCAAGCGATGGTGGTAGCCAGGGTTACCCATACTGTTTTTGGGTCGGTTACCGCTCGGCCTAGACGGGCGGTAACCACAGTTATCGACCAAAATTTAAATTTTGAATTTTGAATTCAAATCGGTTCGTAAAAACGGTATCCATGGTATGGTGCTTGGTTTTGAATTTTGAATTCAAATCGGTTCGCAAAAAAAGTTTCCCTAGTAGAAATCATATACAAGTGAAGTGAGAATCAAATAATAACGTGTGAAGAAAATTTAAAAGTGAATTATTTTTGTATTTTATATTTTTGTTCATCTCGTCTAATTCATAACTTTGTGATAGTTGAAAAATTTTGAAAACTAATTTTACCATAATTCATATTAATTCACCTACTGTTTTTAGGATTTTTTTTCAAATTTTCTCACCTTTTCAATTTAAAATTTAAATTAAATCGGGCGGTTTTTGCGTGCCGGTCGTCTCTGTTTTGTCGGTAGCTGACCAGGAACGCTAACCCTAGTGGTAGCTAGTCGTGTGTGGGTGAAGAGTTGATCTAATTTAAATAGTAGGGGATCGAGCTTCTTACCTCTTGGGTAATTAAAATATTCCTGAAGTCCCCCACCTCTTTGGCTAGCTTTTATCAACGATGATAACTATCGGTACTAGGAATGGAATTCCTGAATATCAGGAACGTATAGCATACTAGTTTCATGATCAGTTGCTAGTATATGCATCCACAACCTTGTCATGACATTCATATAACATACACATACATAAATAGATAACAAGGTTCTTAACTAAATGGTACATAAGTTATATATCAGAGATAGGACCGATTGGCCAAACAAAAGAGTTCAAACATAGCGAAAAGAGTAGCAAAAATACATAAGTTTCTCGGTATGCCCATCTACCAAGACCACATAGACAACCGGCTAGAAACCACACTAGAAAGAGTCATCATCGAAATCCCCGAAACCTAGGACGAAGTACTCATCGCTAAACATATCGTATCCTGCATCTAAATCTAAAAGAGCAACAATTACACGAGGTGGATCAATACATGAATGTATTGGCAGACATCTACCCACACCTTAGGAAAAAACATATTTCTATTTGCAAGCTAAGATCAAAGAGAGTTGCATTTATAGTTTATTTTTAGCATAAGGAAAGTTTTGATTTACAATAGTAGATAGTAGTAAGTTGCAATAGAATTTACAAATCAACATATAAAGACTAGTGATAGCATATATGTAACATCATGACACTATATTTGTGCCTCCATGGTAGCAAGTAAATATTTTATTATTCTTGGTCGTCCCAGCAAAAGAAAGATAAACACCATTTATCATCATACCCAGTTTTACAATTTTGTATGCAATTGTCAACACTATACTAGTATCATTTCACCAAAATGCTCATGACCATGAGCACAGCTAATTGATTAGTTTTAACACTCTGTAGAGGTTGTACGCTTTACCTATATGACACAAGTTAATAACCATGTCTATCATGTCACGCGATACCAATCGGTAGTCATTTTTACTAGCTCATGACGAAATTACTTCATTGCCCAAAATCTAACCTTGCATGAGTCTAGGAAAAGTTTATCCATACTAGAAGCAACCTTAGTGTCGCTAGGCCGAGGGGCCCACGCCAGTACTAACACCGTGAGATGAACCAACCATTCACTCAACAGGACATTTAAACCGTTGTATCAGATACGTTTAGACGTGCATACATGCGTTGAACGTGTGTCTCTGCACCGTGGCTAGGTTCACTGGTCAGCGACAGGGATGGCTAGCTGCTGGCAGCTCTGCCTAGCTCGGCTGGTGTGCAGGTGTAGTCAAGCTCGCACACGTGCTCTAGACAAGGTGGGGAAGAACTACATGACTGTGCTGAAAATTTTAAGTAGGTAGCTATTTTGGCACGTTATTTTATGCAGTTTCTTTGTGGTAAAAATTGTGATAAATTTACTGTGTGTAGAGTGAGTGTGTAGAATACTTCTACCAAGTTTCAAAGTTAGACCAGCTACGATTTGTCCTAGGTAAATTTGAAAGTAGGTTATGCAGTAATCTTATTTTTAGATTTTGAGTTGTATTCATGTGTTGATTTGAGCTATTAAATTAAGTTCTTAATTTTTGATTTTTTGTACAGAACAATATTAGTTATGTATTATATTTTATAGAATTTTTGTGAAATTAATGAAGTAACACTTTATTTATACAAAATTTTCTATTTCTCTTGATGCATATGTATGCATTTTTTTATGCACGGAAAAATTCGAAAGAAGCAAAATAAACTCGAAATACATAGGGAATCCCATTTGATTTCTTATCATGTATTTGTTCAGTTTCACAAATTTCGGGTATGTTACAATAACCCTAAGGTTGGTTCTAAAATAAGTTTGGCAAAATCATTACTTCATTATCCAATAATCCTCCGATTGAAACCCATTCGATTTGCAAAATGGAATTACTAATGAAGGTTAATTCATCCACACTATAATGTATAGCACTCCCTTTTGTCGAATAATACGGATGTCGCTTTATAATTTAATTTGTGTGGTTGAAATTTCACTACATTGGCTTTAATGTGCACACAAAACAATTGTACATAATTAATTTAAATTGATTCGTCATATACAAACGGCATCCGCATCATTATTATTTTGCGAAACAATGCCGTCCAATTTGGAACATACATGCGTATACTCACCTATTGGGCCAAATCGGTTGGGCCAGAAGGACTGGGTCTGCACAGACATCTTTTGAATTATAATCCAAAGTGATTTTTGAATTTTGAATTTATTTTTTTTAAAATAATATTACTAGTCTACTTGGCAATTTTTTTAAAATGGATATATACTACAAAATTAAAAAAACTTTAAAACTAAATATAAAATTAAGTTTCAAAATTCAAACTATTGGACCAAACGGGGCACCATGACTTCAAAATTCATACATTCTCTTGTACTCTTTTTAAATCTTTAAATATAATACAAATAGTTATAAAAATTTTTGGTTTTGATCACAGCGGCAGTCGACGGATCAAAGACAACTGAAATCGTGGAAATTTTGTGGCGACATAAATATAGCACAACCCCACCACAAGACTGTCGATCCGATCGATGCTTATTTTCAACTTTAATTCGGTATTAATGATAGTTTCCAAGTAACCTGAATTTAGGTGCATTTAGTAAGAAAACAAGTAAGGAAAGTGATTAAATCTTACAAACGGTATATTTGTATTTTTTTTTCAGAAATGGAATTTTCATACTGTACGGTTGTGCATTTAAGTAAGAATACAACAAGGAAAGCTAATGGCCAACGTAAGTAAGGAATAAATTAAGAAAGGAAACAAAGAAATCAAAACTTATATAGTATAGCATGCACCCACATTATATTTGGTACGTAGGTATAATTTGAAATTAATTATAGATGCTATGTAAACTAGAATTTAATTACATGACATGTGCCTATGCATTATTTAGGAAACAAAATAATTAAGGAACGTAAATAAAACGTCTTCGTGGTATGTTTGCAATTTTTTAAACGACACAAAAATGTGATATTATTTAATTATATGGTATGGCACCTAATTATATATACTTGCCATGTATAAGTCGAAATTAACTATAGATGTGTGTGCAGGTAAATCTGAATTTGCATGGTATATACCTGTTCCTTTAAGCAGGATATGACAAAATATGGAAAGTGAATAAAACATATATACACGGTATATTTGCAATTTTTAAGAAGAAATAAAAATTATATGTGGTAACATAGACGTCCATATCGCATGCAAAGATCACTCCCGCTGATTTCACTTTTCTTTTTGATTTATATAACCCCGTGCATAGTTCATGCAAAAGTAGATCACAACCATCTAATCGTACTCACAGCAACTGCAGATGGTCTCTAGTGCTGCTGCAAGGTGAGAACGAAGAAACCTTTTAGTTGATATATGCATGTACACATGCATGCTTGCGATCAGCAGAAGAAGCCATTAGTACGTGGTATATAGCTAACCTTGATGCATGCATGATGCATCTATTTTGTTTCTGGCTCAGTTGAAGCTTACGTGCGAGGAGGTGAACGACGACGAGTTCGTGAAGAGAGGTGGCTAGCTGCACCTCGACGACATCTACACTTGGAGTAATCACACTGGTCATCATGTTCAGTTGCTGTTGCTGTACTAAGAAGACGACTGCGGTCTCGCCACCGC
>KE373079.1:946529-971796 GCA_000418225.1 Zizania latifolia
TTAATTAGCACAAATAAGCATCAGTCAGTCCTAGCTTTATTCTGAAATGAGTTTAGCAAAATTGTTGCTTCATTATCCAATAATCCGAATCAAACAGCACCCATTCGATTTGCAAACTGGAACTACTACTGAGGTTAATTCGTCCGCACTGCAATGTCTACGACTCCCTTTTTTACTTTAATTTTAATTTGAGTGGTTGAAATTTCACTAGACTGCGCTTTAACGTGCACACGAAACAATCGTATATAATTAATTTAAATTGATTTCACATATACAAACGGCATCAGCATTGTTATTATTTTGCGAAACAATGCCGTCCAATTTGGAACATACATGCATATACTCACCTATTGGGCCAAATCGGTTGGGCCAGAAGGACTGGGTCTGCATAGCCCTCTTTTGAATTATAATCCAAATCGATTTTTGAATTGTGAATTTAAATTTTTAAAAATAATGTTACTAGTCTACTTGGCATTTTAAAAAAAGGAGATATACTACAAAATTAAAAAACTTTAAAAGTAATTATAAAATTAAGTTTCAGAATTCAAACTATTGAACCAAAACGGGCACCGCGTGACTTCAAAATTCATACATTCTCTTGTACTCTTTTTTAGTCTTTAAATATAATACAAATAGTTATAAAAAATTAAATAAAATGTTAACAATATAGAGTATAGTGACATATCATTTCTCCAAAATTTAATTATAAAATTGATTTACACATTGAGAAATAAAATGACAAATTCTTGTGTGAATAGTACACGTTATTCATACATTCGATTCGACTTCATTGTTTCCCGATGAGTGGGTTGGATTTAGACTTCAAATTTTGTAAAGAGGTAAACACACACATATACATATATATTATACATACGCTGCCAATTATTTTAAGAAATTTTTATAACTATGTGCATATATAGTATATAGAGAGATATAAAGGGAACATCCTCCTTTCCAGGGATCAAAGAAATTTCCCCAACAAATTAAAGACGTGAACAATGCATGGTGTCAGTACATATAAACACGCTAATCAAATTCTGCAATCTTTTTACGAAATAAACACGCACGATACGAATTTAAAATGCAAACAAGCAAGGACTTCTCAATATATAGTGTGTGTGTATGTTGCCATGCAGATGGAATATGCTTGCATATGTACGTGCATGGACATGCACGTAGTAAAGAGTGTAAAGACTGTAAAGTAGCTAGGAAAGAGATTGTGCCGTGTAGGAAATTACAGATTCGTACTGATTAATATATACATATATATAACATATTTCATACATTCTCTTGTACTCTTTTTTAATCTTTAAATATAATACAAATAGTTATAAATTTTTTTGGTTTTTATCACAGCGGCAGTCGACGGATCAACGACGACTGCAATCGTGGAATTTTGTGGTGCCATATAAATATTAGCACAACCCCACCACAAGACAGTGTTCGATCGACGCTTATTTTCAATTTTAATTTGGTATTAATGATAGTTTTCAAGTAACCTGAATTTAGGTGTATTTAGCAAGAAAACAAATAAGGAAAGTGATTAAATCTTACAAATGGTATATTTATAATTTTTAAGAAACGATGGAATTTTTCATACGGTTTATTGTACCCGTGCATTTAAGTAAGAAATACAACAAGAAAAGTTAATGGGGGAATGTAAGTAAGGAATAAATTAAGAATAGAAACAAAGAAATCAAAACTTATATGGTATAGCAATATAGCATGCACCTACATTATATTTGGTAGGTATAATTTGGAATAAATTATAGGTGCCATGTAAACCAGAATTTACATGACATGCATGCATGTGCTCGGGCATTATTTAAGTAAGAAACAAAATAATTAAGGAATGTAAATGAAACTTCTACGTGGTAAATTTGCAAATTTTTTAAACGACACAAAAATGTGATACTTATATGTATGCACCCAATAATACTTCCCATGTATATATAAGTTGGAAAATCTGAATTTGCATGGCATATAACCGTTCCATTACGCGGTATATGACAAAATATAGAAGGTGAATAAAACATATACATGGTATATTTGCAATTTTTAAGAAATAATGAAAATTATACATGGTAACACAGAGGCGCCCGTATCGCATGTAAAGATCACTCCCGCTGATTTACCTCTTTTTTCGGTTTATATAACCCTGTGCATAGTCTATGTAAAAGGAGACCACAGCCATCAAATCGTACTCACCGCAACTGCAGATGGTCTAGTGCTGCTGCAAAGGTGAGAACGAAGAAACCTTTTAGTTGATGCCCTGCACGTACACATGCATGCTGCTTGCAATGAGCTTGCGCAGAAGAAGCCATTAGTACGTGGTATAGCTAACCTTGATGCATGCATCTATTTTGTTTCTGGCTCAGTTGAAGCTTACGTGCGAGGAGGTGAACGACGACTAGTTCGTGAAGAGGAGGCTGCACCTCGACTAGTAATCACTGGTCATCATGTTCAGTTGCTGTACTAAGAAGACGACTGCGGTCTCGCCACCGCCGCGTCGTTCTCCCCCACCTGCTTCGCCGCCGGCGCCGGCGCCGGCTCCGCAGCAGGACGCCAGCTCCTCTGTCCCACCGCCTCAGCAGCAGGCAGCCGCCAGCTCCAGCTCGGCTCCACCCCAGCAAGGGGCGCCACCACAGGGAGACTCCTACTTCAGGCACACACAGTACTACGGCGGCGACGGCCAGCACCCCTACAACCCGCACTACACCCCGTCCTACTTCAACGATGAGAACCACACCGGCGCCTGCTCCATCATGTAACGTCGACGAGACGACCGACCGACCAATAATCTAGATCGCCGTCGTACGACAACGTCCGTGCCGCCGCACTACCTACTCTATGAATGCAACGTATCTTAATTAGCACAAATAAGCATCAGTCCTAGCTTGGTTCTGAAATAAGTTTAGCAAAATCATTGCTTCATTATCCAATAATAATTCGATTGAAACCCATTCGATTTGCAGAATGGAATTACTACTGAAGGTTAATTCATCCACGCTACAATGTATACGACTCCCTTTTGTCGAATAATACGGATGTCGCTTTAATGTGTGGTTGAAATTTCACTACATTGGCTTTAATGTGCACACAAAGTCACAAAACAATCGTTGATTAAATTGATTTAACATATACAAACATGCATATACTCACCTATTGGGCCAAATCGGTTAGGCCAGAAGGATTGGGTCTGCATCCTCTTTTGAATTATAATCCAAAGAGATTTTTGAATTGTGAATTTAAATTTTAAAAATTAATGTTACTAGTCTACTTGGCAATTTTTTAAAAGGAGATATACTAAAAAATTAAAAAACTTTAAAACTAATTATAAAGTTAAGTTTCAAAATCCAAATTATTGAACCAAACGGGCACCGTACATACGTGACTTCAAAATTCATTCTCTTGTACTCTTTTTTAATCTTTAAACATAATACAAATAGTTATAAAAAATTCAAAAAATATTAACAATATAGAGTTTATTGACATATATCATTTCTCCAAAATTCAATTATAAAATTGATTTACACGTTGAGAAATAGTTAAAATGACAAATTCTTGTGTGAATAGTACACGTGTTATTCATACATTCGATTTTTCTTCATTGTTTCTAGATGTGGGTTGGATAGATTTAGACATCAAAATTTCTATAGAGGTAAACATATATATACTACGTACGCTGTCCATTATTTAATTTAAGAAATTTTTATAACTATGTTTATATATAGTATATAGAGAGATATAAGGGAACATCCTCCTTTCCAGGGATCAAAGGAATTTCCCCAACAAATTAAAGACGGGAACAATGCATGGTGTCAGTACATATAAACACGCTAATCAAATTCTGCAATCTTTTTACGAAATAAACACGCACGATACGAATTTGAAATGCAAACAAGCAAGGACTTCTCAATATAGTGTGTGTGTGTGTGTATGTTGCCATACAGATGGAATATGCTTGCATATGTACGTGCATGGACATGCACGTAGGAAAGAGTAAAGAGATTGTGTTGTGTAGGAAATTACAGATTCATACTGATTAATATATATATATATATATAATATAAACAATTCTTTATTCTAATTGATCATCTAAATCACTTCTTTCCTTAAAAATAGGAACTCTCTTTTTAACCCTTTAAAAATATAGAAAATGAGATTATAGTCTATAGAGATATCGCCGTGGATTGATTGATTTCTAGGAAGTGTTAGAATAAAATAGTTTCCTATACAAAAATATTTATTATTTATGGATTAATTATAGGAGCTCTCTTAGAATTGCTCTATCCACCTCATAAATAAGAGAAGAAAACAGAGAGGCCGTAAGTAAGTTGAGCTGAACAAAAGATAGCTACGTGTTCATATTCTTTTAACCAGTGTGTGCGTCTAAAGCAAAAGAGATGTATGTCTGCATCCACCCTCCTCATGTGAGTGTGTGTAGCTTTTGGCCTTTGATTTCTAACAGTCTCAGTCGATCGGAGCGGAGGAAGAAAGCGGCGCGGCCAGATGCACGCAGCCGTGTAGAGATGCATAGCTGAACTACCGAGATGTAGCGCGTGAAAAAACATGCAAGCTATAAGATGTTTTTGTTCTTTTAGAAATTGTATTGTATATTCTAATCTCATTTATGTCCTTTAATACAAGGGTTAATAATAACTTATATTGTCATTTTAAATAGTGCTAATAGAAATTAGAAAAGGTAAACTTATATAAAAAAATAAGTGACGCAGATAGATAAAATTATATATTTATATAACTGTCGTGTTTGAGGAGAGACAACACCGTGCCCAACAACGAAAGAAATAAATCAATACAAATTCACTAATAACGATTATAGAAAATTATGATATATCAAAAATACTAACTTATCATTTGCAAATCTATGGCCAATTAATATCGACGACCACTCGTTATTCCGTTCAGATATCGATCCACGCACGCATGCGTGCGTGCTGGTTGCTGGATATGTATGATTATGGCCGTCCACGTTGCAAGAAAGCTCGCAGCGACACCTGCTTTGTATAACTAGATTAAAGTTCAAAGCACCTGAGAGAAAAAAAAAACAGATCAAGGTAGTACTTCGAGTCAGAGTCACGGAAGAAATAGCTTACCAGCGCACTTTTCTGATCATCAGAAATTCAGACTTCAGAAGTTCAGATCTCCCTTCAGGGACAGATGCATATGTCATACGCAACCTATGTTCCAAACGAATTATTAAAGTTTTTGAGAATTATTTCTCGTGTTTTGACATGGGTTTGCTCTGATGTGTCATGATGTTCACTTGAAGACCTCATCTACAACTCGAGACGGCAATGTTGTCCACGACGGAGAGTGACGAGTATCAGAGTATGTTTTTTAATTTAAATTTGTGACTATGGATTTACGGTTCCAGATAACTGGTTAGGGTTGGATTGGATGCGGGTTTGATTTTTATTTGATTAATAATTTTTCTTTATTTTTTCTTTTGCTACTGCTTTTTTACTTTTATTTCCGGCACAATACTACTATTCTTCTTTTGCTAGTGCTTTGTGTTGAATCTATAGGTTCTCGTCGGGTTTCATATACTCGACAATTTATGCACATGTTTGATTTGAAACTCATAATTTCCGCTGATACGAATTTAAGTATATCTGGTGAGTTTTTACCGAACACATGGATTTTATGCCCATTGTCACCATTGAGAAGTGGCATTGACAATGATGGATAATTAATGGAATTTTTTAAAATATTTTTTTTTTTGAAATTACATTTCTAGGTGTCTATTTAAAAAATACAAATCTAAATCTAGTCGACACTTTGATAGGGTCGTGTCAACCATTGAACTATTGACGGTCTAAATATTGATAGGATTCACGTCGATCATCCAATGGTCAATAGGGGATAACTTTTTTCATGTCGACCAACTAGCGGTCGATAGATCCACGAAGTTAGGCGGACGTGCCATGCAAGCAGGCGGGGGCATGAGGGGGAGGTAGAGTGGCGACATCCGCTTGCTTTCCTACTTGTGTGGACCTGACGACTGTTCAACGACCGACAGGAGGCCAATGGTCGAATCCGAGCCCCTGTCGATAGTACAAGTGTCGGTAGGACCCTTGTCGGTGAATTACGGAGTAGTCCACTCAAGGGGTACCTGAGGTGGTGAATAGATGTGTAAGAGAAGTGCAGCGCCCTCGAACCCGATGGTCGACTCTAGGAAATAAAAGGTAAGATTTATACTGGTTCAGGCCTCTCGAGAGATAATAGCCATACGTCCAGTGTTTTTATGTATTGTATGGTATCTAAGCTTACAAAGCAATACACTATAAACCTAAGCAATTGAGATTAGATGCATCTGGGGATGCCTCACCCTCTTTATATACTCAAGGGGAGAGCCCGATGACCCAGGACTCTATCCCGAGTTGGTCTCTCTGATATCTAAAATTACATACCAACCTCGGGTGCTAATTCTCTAATTACAAGGATTCTGATATAATCATATCTTTTCATATCAAATTTAGGATTCGGTTCCTAAATAAGGACTTAACCTTCTTTATCAGAACCAAAGCTCCTTCATGGCTATACCGGACTCTAATGTTAAGTTTGGTCTGCTCTCGGTCCGAGCTGATAAGCTCATCACGAGTACCAGGGGTCATATCCCCGACAACTCCTCTCTATATTTGAACTATCGAAAAGCGTCTAAATTTGTAATTTTTTTGAAAGGGCACCATGAAATGTAATTTCGAAAAAAAACTATTTTAAAAAAATTCTCATTCAGGTAAGCAAAGTCCAGACACAAAGCAAGCCTACTTTATGGGCCTATGCGCTGAATGCTTTATCTTCTACTAATGTTGGCCCATTTAAACTCTAAACTCAACTAAGTTAATGGGCGGAATAATAAATCAAAGGCCCAAAGACTTAAGGCCCACGTTATTCTCACCCTATAAGTAGCCGATCCAGGGAAACCCTAGCCTGACCCTCGTCTCCTCGCGCCGCCGCCATGTCGAAGCGCGGTACGTACAAGCCGTCTCTCTCTCTCTGGTTCGTCTCCTTCCTCTGCTGTTACTGTCATGTATCGCTGATTCGGTCTGTGCGCGTGCCGAAAATGGCGCAGGGAGGGGTGGGACGGCGGGGAACAAGTTCCGGATGTCGCTGGGTCTGCCGGTGGCGGCGACGGTGAACTGCGCGGACAACACTGGCGCCAAGAACCTCTACATCATCTCCGTGAAGGGCATCAAGGGCAGGCTCAACCGTCTGCCTTCGGCCTGCGTCGGCGACATGGTCATGGCCACCGTCAAGAAGGGCAAGCCCGACCTCCGTAAGAAGGTCATGCCCGCCGTCATCGTCCGCCAGCGCAAGCCGTGGCGCCGCAAGGACGGCGTCTACATGTACTTCGAAGGTAACGGAGCTGCAACCATCTGCCCATTCCGATCCGTGCTACTTTCTAGTGTTATTGTGTGTTCCTCATATCATGCTATTAATAATAAATTCGTGTGTTTTGCGAATTTGTAGTACGTTTATTACATATTTAATGTTATCCTTTTAACCCATAGCTTAGATTAGTGACAAGGGTCAAGTTATTTCTTATGGGTTCCTTAATTTCCTTATTGTAGAATGCTGATTGCATTGAATACCCATCATTGGAGCTATGTTATATTTTGTGCTTGTTTGATGATACCACAATAGACATCCTTAAAAGGTAGTACAATGGTTTTGTTTGTCCAAAGCTTGATAAATTTGTACATTTGGTTGGGTACATACATGTTTTGGGTACTTTGGGGGCTGATTCTGCTTCAACCCATGCCAAATCTACCCGAAATACCAAAGATGATCGCAGGATTTTAGTTCCTTGAACTTCTCTTTTTGTATAAATTGTAAAAGCTTAGTGCAGATGTTCTCTATTTTGGTGCTGTTCCTAGCAAAATGTTTTAGATGCTACTCTGCAGAGTTTTGTTGGAACCATGATCTTTACAAATAGTTTACCATGACAGTAGTCCTAATTTTTAAGGTTGTTTTTTCCAAAATAATTTGTGTACCAAAAGGTGAAATGTGTTACTTGTTTGATTGCCCCGTATAGGTCCATTGCTAAAATTTTGTTCTTCAGGACTTGTTATGTTCTGTTTATTTTTGGGCTTGCACTACATGCCGTTGGAAACACATTGACGGGAGGGCCATGAGGTCCTTCAGCTTTTTTTTGGATCCAACATACACATGTTTGCATATTCCTAAGCAAACGTCACAGACAGCATTTTTGGGTAGTGGCATCGCTGCCATGAAATTTTGGGACTGGCCATGTGACATATATTTAAACTATCTATTCAAATACCATGAATAGTAGCACTTCACCTTTCAGCTTTTATTCATTTGGCCTGTTTTATGTCATTTTTCATGTGTCCATAATCCATTATGCCTACTTAGGCTGTGTTTGATTCAGCTTTTCTAATCAGCTTTTTGGGCAAAAAGCTGAAAGCTGAACCAAACAGGTTCAAGGGTCAATCAGTTTTTTCGTAGTACAAACTGAAAGCTGGAGGGACCCTAATTTTCACAGCTTTTCAGTTCAATTTTGAACAAAAATTACCCACCATGTCATTACAACATACCGGTTCGTGTAAAATTTGAATGAAAAGGTAAAATTTTAGTAAAATGTATAATTTTAATGTAATTCAAAAATGTATAATTTTAGTATAAACATTACAAAATTTTATGATTACAATGATTTACATACAAAATTGCATATTAATAATATAACCAAACATCAGAAGCTATGAAAACAGAAATCTATAGTTATTTCAATCAAACAGCTTCTCAGTTTTTCTATAACTCATAGTAGTTTTTTCATAATCTACATTTGAACCAAACACACTCTTAGGATCACTTTAGCTATGTCTTCCCTTTCTATATTTATCACTCCAGGATGTCCACAATGCAAAAGAAACTGTTGTATCATGTTTTCTTGCCTGAGATCTATATGAAGTGATGTTGATGTTATCGCGACAATGTTTTTTTGTTCATTGTAATATATGTGTGATTGCCGTGGCTATTTTATTGTTCACTGTTGCTGACGTAATTTCAGCATAGCTCTCTGAAATTATGGACTATTGAATTGATGTCGGTTGTGAATATGATGTGCAGACAATGCTGGGGTGATTGTGAACCCTAAGGGCGAGATGAAAGGTATATGATTAGAACACCCAAAGTGTTTGCCGTCAATGCTTACTAGGCGATAATTTGCTGATCACTCTGTATTCTTTTGCAGGATCTGCTATCACTGGACCCATTGGTAAGGAGTGCGCTGACCTCTGGCCAAGGATTGCTAGTGCGGCAAATGCCATTGTCTAGAGCTTGTTTTGGTGGTGGCATTAGGGTTTGTTAGTTTGCAGTTCTGTACCGGATATGATTTGCATTGTACTTCTGCTTTTTTTGTTTGCCTAAAAGTTGAACCTGAATTTGAAGCAACCTTCAGTTAATTTTCAATGCGGATTGCATCTTTGATTGATGGCAAACGGCATGTTTCCTATGGTGAATTCCATTTCATTAAAAAAATACAAACAGATGGAGACTCGAGCCTGAAACAGCAGTTAATGTATTTTGGCTGAAACTGACGAATTTCCAGGAATCTTTAGAAAGGCACGCCAGGTTGGTTTGGTCGTGGAGAAATTTGCACATATTTTAGAAGAAAATATATCTGGTGGGTGTTATTTGAAGCTATTATGTAAATTTTCAAAAAGATAACTATATTTTTGTAAACTTTAAAAATAAATATATGTATGAAAAAAATTCTTTGAGTGTGTAGACCTTAGCCCATGAAGAATCTAACACAAAATGGGACTAGGCCCAGGTATACCTTGGATACCGACGTGCGGCGGTGCGGGAACTCGTGCTCGCCGGCGCGGCGGCACCCTCTTCCAGTCGCTGCATCCTGAGGCGCGTCGTCCCCCGCTCCGCTCCCAGAGCTTGTCGGAAGGCCGCTCCACGCACAGCGTGCAGTCCTCGTCAACGGCGATGGGGGCAGTGCTCTGCTCTCCGGGAAGAACTGGGAGCTCGCCCAGGCTCTTGTCGGCGAGGTTGAGGGTGAGTTGTATGTGTACGTGCTTCAGGCTCAACTGCAGGCCGTCGAAGTCGCGTTTGGAGGTACTGGAACTAAATATGTTATGTGTTTTAAAATCTAAACATTTAAAAGTTAAAACTTGGAAGCTATAACATTAGAATTGAAATGAATTTTCAATTTTTTGAATTTTCTACAAATTTTTGAAGTGTTTTGAAATGAAATTTTGAAATTTCCATGATTTTTTGAATTGTTCTATTTTTCAGAAAATTAAAAATCAACATTGTTTAAAACTGTTAATGGGCTGATCTGGCCTATTATGCTCAAAATATAGCTTGGGCTCTGAATTTGGTCGCCCCGTCATAACAACGCAACAGCGCAAGCAGTCCAACAAGACAGGCAATCGTGGGAATCGAACCGTGCTCTCTACTTTATTCCATAGCGCTTAAACCATAGAGCTACTAACAACTTTGTGTTATATTATAATTTTGGGACCCTAAATTTTTGGGGGCATGAATAGTCTCACTAGATGTCCCCTAATCGACGGCCCTCGCTGTCCATCTTGAGAATCTCCTGGTCCAAGGCTCCAACAAGCTCCAGTGCTGCAGGTAATCTCCTGCCCTTTGGCTTTGAGAATTCTGATTTTGTTGTTTGAATTGATCAAGCAAGCTGCAAGCATGTCTAGTTACAGAGCTGTTAAATCTAGCAGTTGAACCTTCTTGGAAACATATTGATGAATATGATTGAAATATGTGTAACTTGACTGCATGCATGGTTGCACAGACCCTCAGCAACCATTTTATTTGAACTTGTACATATTGTGTGGTCTCAATCACTAATTATTTGAATTTTAACTAAAATAGTTTGTCTAAGCAGAAACTTTGTTTTACTGGTTGCCTCTGAATTTGTGGCGTGTCTTACCATGTGTTTGGTTTAGAGAGTAAGAGGGAGATTTATGGGATGGATTGATCCTATTTCTTGTTTGATTATAGGGATGAAATGGTTCCTGCTTTTTGTTTGGTTAGAGATACAGTAGGACATGATGATCCAGTCTCCTGTCTAGTTAGAGGGATGGAGCTGAGATAGATGTCTACGATTACTCCTTTAACAAATATGGTGAGGTTACCCCCAAATATTCAGAATATAAAACGTGACAGGAAAACGAAGTTACATGCATGTAAAGAATGAATAATTGCACATGGTTCTACTTATGATATAATATCAAATTCTAAATAAAACTCTAGGTCTAAATAAAACTCAGAGGCGTATAGGCACAACACAAATGCAACATCCGTCATTCATAACAATAGAAATGACTGTTCCTCTTCCTTATATCAGCAAATGAACCGGTAAAGCACACAACTTTGGTTATGATGAAGCAAATCACAACCAGAACATGAGAGCAATTAACAAGTTTATATATTAGGCATACCAAGTCGAAAGCTTATACACAATAGCAAGCCATAATTTTTTGGGCCTTCCATAGTACATCAAGTTTATGCCTTATATAATATAGAAAGTTCAAGGCACAACTTTAGCAAATGACCATCAGTTATAATATTAAAGCCAGTTAGTAAAAGACCCATCTATTCAAAATCCCCCTACTCAGTTCTAACCTTAAACGCAGTTAGCAAAAGACTCATCTATTCCAAATCACCATTCTACTTAGGGATGGCAATCGGGTACCACGGGTATGGGTAGTGCATACCCATACCCGTACCCACGAAATTTTTTTATACCCGTACTCATACCTGATACCCGTGGGCATCGTATACCCATGAGTATACCCGATTACCCATGGGGGAGAAGCAAATCTAGGCAGCTAGGGGCGGCATGGGGGTGGAGTAGTCGGCGAGGGAGGCTACCGGCGTGGGGTCTGGGCCACTAGCGGCACGAGCGTAGGGGCCGCCGCCGTCGTGAGCGCGTCGCCAGCTCGGGAAGGGGGCCACCGGCGTGAGGAACTAGCACGAGAGTGGAGGCCGCGACCGACGACGTGGCCACACAGGGGCTAACGGACGGTGGAGCGGGAATAGAGGCTGGCGACCGGTGGCACAAGCTTGGAGGCTGGCGTCCGGCGACGTGGGCACAGGGGCCGCCGGCACGGTGTTAGGGTGGGTAGGGGCGGTGGCTTGAGGGAGGGTGATGAGGGGGCATGGCTGGAGGAAGGGTGGGGAGGGAGTGGCAGCTAGGGGAGGGAGTGGTTGGGGTGGAGGAAGAGTGGGAGAAGTTATGGTTTCTTTATATATTTTGAATTTTTTTATGTATATTGGTTAAACGGGTAAACGAGTAAACGGATAAATCGGATATGGGTAATCAATATCCATACCCATACCCGTTTACCCGTCGGGTATAAGTTTTAATCCATAAACATATCCGTGGATATAAAATTAGGAACATACCTGATTCTAATAGGGTTTTTACCCGCGGGTAATCGGGTATACGGGTATAATTGACATCCCTAATTCTACTGTTCCGGGAACCTCTCACTAACAAACATAGCAACCCAATATAACTTGTGGTTAAATGACAAATTATAGAAAGCTTTAGCAATGAGAGGATTGGCCACCAGATGCACATAATACATGAATATTTAGAGGTCATCAAGGCCTGAACCTGAAAGGCTATTCACACTATCAAAGAGATCTTCTGGTAGCTCATTGTTTGTTTTGGTGACTTTTGTTATCGTTGTTGCAAGCTTGTCACCTACCTTGTAAAATGCAGCTATCAACCAGTCCTCTTCGTTTTCAACTATCATGGTTTTCTTGGTCCTACTTTCATTTGAGGTTGTCCCTCTCAATAAACTCAATAGGATCGCTAGGCCCATCACTCACACCAATTGTGTACACCTCTTTAAATTCAGTTTCTCTATCTCATCGTTGTGTCAGGTCACAGCTAAGGGCACCACCTAGATCTAGGCGCACGAGAGACAATGAGAGAGGAGGGAGCGAGGGGCAAGGGTGGCACTGAGATCTAGGCACCGTTGAAACGTCGCACACAGGAAAACAATGGGAAGGGAGGGAGCGAGGGGGTGACGATTGGAGGATCAGAGGTAACACGATAAAAGTGGGATGGCGTTATCTGCTCGTTTTGAAGAAACGCTTCTGTCTCGAATCTAAGTAGAATATTTTCTTGTGGGATATCCCTGTTTCAATACATTCGTAAATCAAACACCTTTAAAACTGGGCTCGACCCAGCCCATCTCAGTTACTATGTAGTATCTCTTAGTATTAATATGGATATTTATTTTCCATAGAATTTCAGCTTTGATTTAAGTCATTGTAGTTATTTTCGATCCTATACAATAAAATTCCTTTTAAATAAGCTATATTATGGTCTCACGAATCTTGATAAATAAATTCTTAGCTACTTCAGCTTTGTTGGGGCTACATTATGGCTCTGAATTTTGCTACTCCCTCCGTTATATATTATAAGTCCTACTTTAACCAATTTTATAGAAAAAATACCAACAACTATAATATCAAATTAGATTCATTAAATGCACTATAAAATATATCCTAACATAGTATTTATTAAATATTAGATGTAAATATTTTTTAGACTTGGTCAAAATTAGATGAATTTGACTTAAAAAATCAAACGATTTATAATATGTAACGGAGGGAGTAGTACATTTGCATATATCCATTTTTTACACATGCGGATTTGTAAAAGCTATATATTGATTCTCCATGCTCCAGTTTTTCAACCATTTTTCAGGACAGCCTCAAAACATTTTTGTCACACAATTCAAAATGTCTTCTGATATCGTCAAGTACATGACACTGTATCTACTCAAATTAACTCTAACTATTGCATTCATCTGCAAAAATGACAAGAAGTGAAAAGTAGATTGACATGATAGACCGAGCCTACAACGACTTCAGCTGAGGATACATCAAGATCTACAAGATTATTCAGGGGACCAAAGTAAAAGACTGGTTAAAATCTGCACAAAATTAGGGGGAAAAACAAGTTGAGAGCTTCAGTGTTGTGTCGTGTGAGTTATATCCAGGATTCAACTGTTTGATTGTACATGTAAGGGTTCATCCCGCTGATATGTGCTAGAGCATCAGAGTCAAGCATGTCTTCTCCCTTCACACCGGCCTGCAAATGCAAGGCAATGGCACGTCAATTGAGGACAAGAATCCTCAAATCTTTGTCAAATCCATGGACAAAGTTTACCAGAATTCAAAGAAAAGATTTTGACACCAGGTTCAAAGAATCAAAGTTTGTAAGATTAATGTACTGGAGTAGGATATGGTAACTTACCATCTGTTCATACTCTTCGTGATTCTGCGAGCCGATGGACCTTGATGCCTCGCAGTAGTCGTCGTTCTTGGCGAATCTGCCGCGGACGCGAGGCCGGCTGTCTGCGAGGGTTTTTCTGCAAGCGTACTGAATTTGTTTCGGTGCAAGAACACATCAGATTGTCAGAATCGTTGAAAAGTTGGGTGCTTTGATCTTTTTGATATGAGTTCTTGCCTCACCTTGATCTTCTTGCTGAAGTTCCTCTCGTTCCTCTTCTTGATGTACCTGTGGATCTTCTCCTTCCTCTCCTCGTTGGAGAGGCGGGCGGTCTTGAAGCTGTTGTCCTCCAAACTCGAGCCCTCCGTCCCCGTCGCTGCCGCCGCCGGCAGCCGCACCGGGCTACCGCTGCCGCCCATCTGGGACCACCACCATGGAAACTGTCATGCTCTGTGCGCGCGCGCTCGCGTTGTTCTTGGATCCTACCTGCATCTCTGCGGCGGGGTTGCCGAAGGCCATGTCGGCGCCGTCGGTGCGCGTGCCGAGCAGCGCGCCGCTGCATTCCATCATCCGCTGGTACTCTCCAATCTCGTCCATACCCAACATCGACATCACCATGCCCGTGCAGCTGCCGCCGTCGCTGCCGAAGAAGCCTCCCTGCGCCGCGTGCTGCGCGTCCTTGCTGAAGAAGCACCCCTGCGCCGTCGCCTCCCCGGCGCCGGCGGGGAGCATTGCGACGGAATGCTGCTGCTGCGGATAGAGCGGCTCTTCCAGCCCCATGTGCCCTCCTCCTCCGGCCAACGCCGCCGCGAAGCACTCGTCACTGTACCCGGAAGTGAGCTGCATGAGTTCGGACGCGGCGCAGCTCAGCTGCGTCTGCAGCGCCGCCGAGTGCTCTGCCGCGGCCACCACCGGTAGCGCCATCTGGCTGAACTGCTGCTCCGTCGTCTGGGCCTCGTCAACGGCCGTCACGAACGGGTAATCGTCGATCGGGAGGAGGATCTCGGGGTCGGGCCCGGGTGGCTCGTCTTGCTCGAGGTCCTGCTCGAGGAGGGCCGACAGGGTGGAGTCCAACGACGGCAAGGGCGACAACACAGCGGCAGCTGCGGCGGCCGACATGTTGTCACCGCCGCTGCAGACCGCTGGAGCGGTTGCTGAGGATGACGACGAAGCGGGCGCGCCCTCCGAGGATGCCGTGAACATTTCGGACGCCGCCGCGAAGAGATCACCATCGTCGCCGTCGTCGCAGAAGTGCATGATGTGCACAGCAATCGGGCTCGAGATGCCCTCCTGCAAAATTCAGAGAGAAACCATCAAACCAGTAACCGGTAAGCATTTCTTTCTTCAGAAAGGAACTGTATTCTTGTACAGACCTGTACAATGCAAACATTCATCTCCACAATTCTGAAATGAGAAAACAGCATTTACAGAATTATATAGCCTATTACAACCCAATTTTTAATTCTTTTATAACTCCTCCTTGCAGGGAATCAAATGCCATACTGTTGTTGTATTTGCAATTATACTGTTCTTTGTATCAGCAATCTCTGAAGATGGCAAGAACAGTAGAGGTATAGGTCCGTATGCTGTATGCTGGGAATGTTACTATTAGATCAGGGAATCTAAGCTAAAAAGAAGCCGCTTATCGAAATTCTGTGGGGCGATGAGGATATAAAGCTTGTGGAGATTATTAGGAAGCAGAAACTATCAAGTCCAGGCATCGATTCCCTTCGTACCGCAAGAGGTCCAAAAGCTGAAAGTTTTCTTCAGGATCTGGTGCCCTTTCCCCTTTAGTATGATAGGCACCTAACAATTATTGCTCTCGCAAAATCTGATCGGAGCAATGGCATTTGCCATTGCCATGGTCCATGGAATCCTAATCCAACAGCATGCATGGGCAAGAAGGCAAAATAGATGATCAGACCGTGCAGAAGAACAAAACTGAAAATGACTGAAACACCCTGACTGAGAATGCAATGATTTCTGAAGCTTGCAAATACTTCTCTAGAACTGAAACTAATGTGCTTTCAGGATATTTACTTCAAAAGGCCGGTTGTTGACGTCGCCGAGCATGTCTGAATTTGCTCCAAGAAATGCTCTATCTGCTATTGAGAAGGTAGATGCAGATCGATGCGACGGCAATTGAAGAGAAGACACCTGACGAAAAGCTCATGACGGTGCTAATAGCAGCGGCTTCAATTTATAAGGCCATGAACCCATGGACAAGAAGACCAAGCAATAATCCAGACTAATTTTAGGCCATAATTGGCGGAGACCTTAACAAGAACTGGAATATTTAAGAGGGAACCGTGCTTAATTAGGACAAGGTCAACTTTATTTACATGTCACATGCTGAATTAGCAGGTAATTACATATGCCCTCACCTAAAACAAAAAAATGGGAGAGCGAGAGAGCTATTTTTGTGCATGTTCTGTGCCGTAACTTGGATCCTATGAACAATTAAACCGCCCTTTGTCTCTCCAAGATTAGTTTTCCCTTACTCCTAGCTCCGTTTTGACCGTGATCTCGTAATTTTCTTTTGCGAGAAAAAGGATATTTTGACAGATTATGATCCATGATCATTGGGAGTGCTGGGGATATGACCCTAAAACCTCAAGTTTTGGTGGACCAGACCGAAGGTGGGTCTAGTCTGCATAACTGTCCAGTGTGATCCATGAAGGAGTCTGACATAGTTAAGGAAGGATCCTGCCTAAATAGCAAGTCAAATACCAGATACGATATCAAAGATAAATATGTACAAACATCCTTGTAAATAGAGAATAAGCTTAGAGTCGGGTTAAGATATCTAGATTTCAAGAAACTGACTCGAGTACGATGTTATATTTGTAACCTTATCCCCTACACTACATAAAGGCAGCGAGGGACCTCTCCAAGATCATCTAGTTTCATCTACTTTCTTCATATGCCTTAGCCTTTGAACCATCGATTGCTAAACTATTCCACCAATCAATCCACAAAACACAGGACGTAGGGTTATTATCCTCCAGAAAACCTGAACATGTATAAATCTTAGCTCTTTTATCTTGAGTCGACATAGTGCTTAGATTGTAATGTTCTCCTATACATAAATCTCTACCGCAAGTACCACCATCGGTAGCCTGCTCGGTAAAACACCAACATGGTGAGAAAAGTTTTTTTTTTGGTTTTTGAGAGAAGTGGTAATTTGATCGATTGATTTTACTCTTTGTAATACTGCCTCACTTCCATAAATCTAAGCTGATTCTTGTCAACGTAAAATAATTCCCATGAATAAGAGGCGCCTTGACAACTCTTCAGAATTTGTGCTCTCAGTGCACAAATTTCTAAGGAAACATGGGATATCAAGGAAGAACTTATTCCAATTTCCAGCCCAGAATTTAATCACAACTTCCTGCGACTGAGCTACGAGTGATTCTCAATCTAACTAAGCTTTGGATGCTTTTGTAGATATTTCAGGAGAACTGGATGCTGCACGTCGATCATGGAAAAGGCAGCAAAGTACATGCCAGATGGGCATATGCTCTTATGTGACAAATTGGGGATGGACGCTGAGATGTCGATCTGTCTGCAAGCATAATTGTTCTATCTCTATCTAGCTCGATGATGTCGTTAAAGATTAACTTGTTCTTCCAAATCAGAACTGAAACGCACACGGCAAGCAGAAATTTTGCAGAATTGCAAGATCAGAAAAAATCCAGGCATCACTTGCCAGAATAGCACAGTTCGTGCATGAATAATGCAGTTGTTCAGGCTGTGAAGCAACGCCTCGTCGCCGATCGACGACGCCAAGCAGATGCGCCTAACCTAAGAACACGTTCAGATGTTCTTATTCCAGCTCGATCGAGCGCATGCATGCATGCCGGTCATGCGAAGATTCACCTATATCTAACCGAACAGCGTATGTGTAGATCACCTATATATGCATGCATAATCAATTTTGTTTTTGCTTCAAATTAACATAGATTTGCATGCATGCTCAAAAAACATACATTTCTACACGGAGAACAAACGATTCACATGTAAATACACGCAAGCAAACAAGCCAAGAAAAAAAGAGAGGAGTTAGAAGAATTACAATGGCAGAAGGCATCATGCCGATCAGGTCCTGGTCTTGGAACATCATCATCATCGATCTCTACACTGATCACGTCAGAAATGATCGCCACTGCTGTCTTGCTGAAAATTTTATGTATGCAGAGTAGTATATATCACCAGCGATATGTATATGAAGAAATGCAGGAGAACCCGGCAGCGTATATATAGATCGTAGCAGACTAATCGAGGTGTGTGTTGTGGGCGTACATGCCTATAGATCATATCAAGCCCTAGACGCCCCGGGCTACATACCATCTTTGGCATCTCTGAATCTCTCTAGCTAGCAGCATGCCACTGGTCTGCAAATATTCCCTGAACAGTGCGTACACGAGACACAACTGCCTACATATATGTTGCTCCTACTCAGGAGCAGAGCTAGTGAAAACTAGATGGAGTATATAAGCTATAATTTATCAACTGATTTCTAAGTTAGAAGATTTAGATGTTAGACTTTGAGTGTAAACATACTGTTAATTTGAGATACTAAATATTAATTTGTTTTTTTTTGGGGGTGCCAAGACTAGCTAGCAGCTTGCCACTGGTATGCAAATATTGCAAATATTCGCATGAACAATTCGTACACAAGACTCAACTGCCTATACATATGTTGCTCCTAATCAGGGACAGAGTTAGTGAAACAGGAGGGAATACATAGGCTAGAATTTATAAACTGATTTCTAGGTTGGGAGATGTGGATGTTAAATTTAGAGGGTACACATATGGTTAATTTTAGATACTAAACACTAATTTATTTTTTGAGGGGTGAGGAGACTAGCTAGCAGCCTGCAACTAGTCTGCAAATATTCGCCTGAACAGTACGTACACGAGACTCGACTACCTGTATATATGTTGCTCCTAACCAGGGGCAGAGATAGCCAAAACTAGATGGAATACGTAAGCTAGAATTTATAAACTGATTTTAATTTAAGGCTAGCAGATATAAATGTTAGACTTAAAATATACATATAATTAATTTAATATAGTAAACACTGATTTTTTTACACCGTGAATTCCACCCCGGCTGCTAATGGGGAATAGCGGTAGTGGAGATCTAGGAATCCGTTTCTGCTAATGAAAAGATGGCATGACGAGGAAGCAACGCTTATCCCATTCTGATCCAGGCCATCGATCCTGCATGCTGGCCTGCACACCGATAGATGTGAGCACGCAGTTGCAGTGCTAGTTTTGCTCTCCTTTGATGTCAGCTTGCATGCAACTCTGCATCACAGTTCAGTTCAGTCTGTATTGTCGGACCGGCAACAGAACCCCCGGCCAAATTTTGTCAGGACAGAAACGGGGACGCAGAGAAGAGATGGCGACGATAACCTGTCGATGAGTTACAGGCACTCCACATGAAGGCACAACACCTCAGAAATATACTCCTACGCACTCTGCTAAGATAGTTTGTTTCTAAATTTTAGTCTATTTTTAGATTATGTAGCTACTAATTCTTACAATCTAGATCCATAATCTCGATCGTTTATTTCAGCTTTAAATTTAAAAGTAGCTATGACTATCAAAAGCTGAAACAAACATGTCCTAGATTTTAATAAAAATGTATCAATATATGTGCGATTATAGTCTTTAGGATTTAAACCATGATGGGTCAAGCTATACATCTAGGACTCTACTACCACACCAATAATGCTTTCTCGACCAGAGTTTCATTTTGGTCAGTGAAAGAACACATGTGTCGTCTTGAACTCGGCCCGAAAAAATGTTGCATTCTGCCAGAAGACCTAGAAGAGTAATATACTAATATATAACCATGGAGTTGAACGTGACATGCTGACAAGCTGGGGAAACTGAATTTACACCTCGAGGGATGTCTCCTCATTTTTTCATGTCGAGTAAATAGACATAACTTTTTTTTAAAAAAATATTAAGATATATCAAGATGTGATGCGTCACTCCACAGACATGTAAATTAGAATTTGACATAAACAAGTTGAAAAATAAATATGATTATGAATAGTGCACATTGTTGACAATAATATTTGTTCTTTTTTTCAATTTGTATGGGTTGAATTTAAACTTATATATTTGTGGGGTGATATACCACCCATTGATCTATCTTAATAAATATTTGCATGATGACATGCAAAAGCCAAGTGACACCCGCTTAATGGGTGAAAAACACTTCGGACAAACTATGTCATGACTCTTGAGGTACCTGCTTTTTTTTTAAAAAAAACAATGATTGAATGAAAATCAAGCTATGTACCTCTAGGGCATTTCAAGCGCCCGTAAAATATGTCAAGCATTGGCATTTCGCATAGTGGATGTACTCGTACACCATAAAACATGCACGCTTGATACATAGTTTTTTTTAGAGTTTAAAATCTATCTCAAATGTAGTAATATGTTATTTTTAACTCTAAAATATACATACTACCCTTAGAGTTTATTACTTATTACTCTACCCAAATACTTCCGAACATGCGATCACTCACCTGAATAGGATATTAAAGTATTTTTATATATCTCCTAATGTATAGGCTCAAACTTAAAAAATCTTATATTTTATTACGGATGGAGTATATCTTTGTTGCAATAATTATTAAATGGCCCTGAGAAAACTAGTTTATTAAACCCTCGGGGATTTATGCCCTAGTTTATTTGCTGCCTTGTTGGCCATGATATCAACCGCACATCCTCCTCGGTTTAACGGGGTGCTTCTACCTTGACACGATGACATTCGCACAGATTCGATCGAGGAAAACACTGTTCGTGATAGTTAGTAATATAGTCTCCTCCATGCAAGATCGCAGCTAATATAAATATCTCCACACGTAGATCTCTTCAATTACCTTTCGGATTTTTCAGATCGATGTTGTGCAGATGATGTGTACCTCTTGCACGTACGTAAAGAACGTACACACGTGTGAGCAAGTACGCACGCACTGGTGCGTGTTGAGTAGTCGTCTAGTTGACACGTAGCTAAGCTAGGCGGTGCAGTGCAGCAGAATCCCCAGAGAATTAATGAGCCAGACTCAGACCGAACGATGCGCGGATCACACAGCTGGCAGGCGAACGTCGTCGTCGCGATCGATCGAGATTTCCGGGCATAATAATAACCGAGAATCTTGCGCACGCTGGCTGATTTTATAAAAATATATCAATAATTATGATATTAAACTAGCATAATTAAAATCATCGTAAAATAAAATATATTTTATTAGATATTATAGATGTGAATATATATATATATATTTAAATTTAGTTAAAATTAAAAAAATGTTGACTCAAATAAGTCAAATGACTTATAATATAGAACAGATGGAACTGAGGGAGTAGCAGCTGGCTGGTGACTACTTAAACTTATCTAACATTGAATAATTTTATAAAATAAATATAGTATCAAATTAGTTTAATTAAACCAACTGTAAGTTTATATATATTATTAATGTATTTATTTTTGTATCGTACGTATTAATATTTTTTAAACGTAGTTAAAATTAGAGATTTTTTTTTTAAAAATCAAACGAGTTATAATATAAAATATATGTTGGGGTGTTTGATAATACTTTAACTCTTAACTCTAGAATCTTAGTTCGAACGAATTGAAATCGTACCAAATAGCTACAGATCTGAGTAAAGATCAAGCAGATCTACTCTAAAAAATCATATACATACCGACCGAAGGTGAAGCTATCACCGGTTGCTCACTACTCTAGATTTAGAAAGTTTAAAGTAAATTAAACATAATTGTCATTACCCTCCTCCCCTTACGCCAATTTTTCCCACTGCGTAGGCGGGGCACACGGTGAGCAGGGCGGCCGGCAGCATGCAGAGGCGGCTTCGTACGCAGGGCGCTTCTCCCGGCCGGCCGGTAGGCGCGCGGGCGATAGCTAGCTCGCTCTAGCTACTGGATCGGATGAGACGAGACGCGATGCGAGAGGGGGGCGGGGGCGCATGCACGCGCGCGGCACCATCGTTTGGGCATCACCCGTCGTCGTCCGGTCATCCGATTTCGTGAGATTTCGGGAGATATATCCGTTGGAAGGAATCCATCCCTGTGTACAAAAGCCTGGGGCCTTTTGCCTGCCTAGCCCAGCATCCAGCTACAATTAGCCATGGTTAATTAGCACCTAGGACCTAGGAGTAGGAGCACACTCTATTCGCACCTAGCAGGTATGCTGGTATATATAGCTTAATTAATTAGTTAATTACTCGTCCAGAGATTTCATGGGTGTTATTGGAGCTGAATTATTTACCGACATCCGACTTAACTTTAATCGAGGAGGGTGTTTGAGATGATCTATTTTTTCAATTATATATTTTTATTTGGTTGGATAGATAAAATCATTTAATTTTTGTTTGGTTGTAAGTTAGATAGGATGATATGGCGAGGAGGGAGAGGTCGGCAAGGAGGCGACGCGGGCTGGCTTGGAGGTGTCGGTGATAAGGAGACGCCAACATGGGAGAGTGGACGAGTCTATCTAATAATTTTTGAATGGATTTATTCAGCATCTTAAGAAAATATTCTCTTAAAATAAATGATTCTATTCAACTTGTCCGTGAACCAACTATCCATCCAGATCAAAGAATACCGATGCGATCATGGCCGCCGTATGTGTATGTCCAAGATTAACCATCAATCCTTTCAGCAACAAACAAAAAGCCTGAAAGAATTAGCACAAGAACAAACAAATTAAGTCACCAAAAGCTTAAGGCTATATCACAATTAGTGATCAAAAGTACGAACACCCACCAGACGGAACTAATGCCCATCAGTCCCTAAAAGCCTCCCAGCCCCTTGATCTTGTGACCCATAAGGCCTTATCTACTAACCTAGCTACCCCGTACATCATGATACATCCATCAATCATCAATTTTTCACAACGCCATGTCGATCCTTTGCTAGCTAGACACCTCCCCGGCAGGAATGTTCTATCCGTGAATCACTAGGCCAAATCCCCGTGGGCCAAGTAACCACTCCAAAGCGTACCTATTTTGCATAGAAACTTGCGTTAGTGGGTGGAATTTGAGCTCGAGTCCAGCTCAAGCTCACAGTGCTTTATGGCTCAGCCCAATAAACCTATTATGTTTTAACCTTTTAGGCATAGCTTTGGCTCTGCTCGATTCCACCCCAACTTGTGTGTATAAGAATGTTCATTTATTATATTTTCGTCTAATTCTTTATATGAGTTGTTTGTCTTTTAAATTATTTTCTAAATATAAGTTATTTTAAAACTTTCAAATATTTTTATCTGTTCTTATATGTTTGTTTTTGTCAAATAATGTTACCGTTCTAATAAATCAATCTTTTTTATATAAAGTTGGATTGAGAAAAAATATTATATTAAATTTTTAGAGCTCGGTGAAATGGTAAAGAGATACCCTCAGTAAATGCCAATTTAATCACGTGTAAAAATAGTTTTTCTTACCGCAAACAGCAATTTTAGCGAGAGCTACGCCGATGGTTATCGAAAAAAATTACATCCGACCTACTTTCTCCCACTTTAATTGATTTTGTGCGTACTCTACCGATTCGTGCAATTAGGCGAGAAAATTGGCGTCGAAAAGGTAAAAAAAATGCGAAGTGCAGGCGATCGAGTACAGTTAGCTCGGCCAGCTAGCTAGAGACCGAACATGTATAGGTCAACCCGGGCGAAAGATACGTGTCCCTGCAAAGCTGCGCCGCGCGCGCGCGCGGTCCTCCTGTGGCTACGGGTGTCCCCGCTTTGGCGCGACACCCCTACGCCGCGCCCTCGCGATTCCGCCGCCGGTAATAGAGCAGAGACTCGCGCGAGCCCATGTCGCCCGGGGCCCGGGCGCGCGCGCGGTTGACGCGGCTTGGTTTTCTCGCGCGGAGCAGGGTGGGGATGGCGGCCGCGCGTGGCACCGGGGAAGAGGGCGCGCGCGCGCGCGCACGGTCGTGTACTCCTTGTCGGCTCTTCCTGGCCGCGAGCGCGCGCGCGGCGGGGGCAGAGAGATCTCCGCGCGTTGGACGCGGATGCGGGTATTGCCGGCGCTGGACGGGACGCGACGCGCGTGGGAGGGGGAGGAATCCGTGTGTCTTCGTCTTTTGTGTGTGGATCATGCATGCCGGATCCGTGGCGGCCGTAGCGTCGGGCCGCGGGCGTGCGGGGTCAAATGTTAAATCTATCTTAAATTATTATATCAGAATAGAGCGGTGGATTTTAAAAGCTATAGCTTGAAATAGATGTTATGAGTTTTAATTGAAGTAGATATAGATATATAAAACAGTCATCTTAATAACAAGTCATGATAGTATGATATTTTAATTAATAGCTTATGTAATAAGTTTATGTAGACTTACGAAGAATCGCACGAGACGCAAGTCGTAGAATATGAGGTATGAACAACTTTTATTTTATACTGACAACAAATATTATGTTTAAAAATCTGGTTTTATTTGATGCTTATTTGATTTAACCTTTAACTTTCTAAAAAAGTTTGAAAAACTGAAGAAAAATTCTCCAATTATCTAAAGAAATAATCTGATTCCTGCAGAAAAAGTCTCACGAAATTCTTGCAATTTTGGATAATCATGGTGTATTTAGTTAGGCTTCGTATTATAATAGAGCTAGAGCTAATTTTTTTTAGAGTGGAACAATAATCGTCTGGCCGTATAAGGCCAGACTGTCCCTTCCACTTGGTAACTTGGGCTGTAGTTTCACTGGCCAACCACATTCATGGGCCCAAACTCCGGCCCACAAAGCTAATATGGGCCACGAAGAGAAAGCCCAAATACACCAACGGAGGAAAAGTCTGAAGGCTGAAGCCCTCCACTGGAATGATTGAATCAACACTACGAGGGGCGTCGTCTACGGCGGAAAGGGGAGCCGCACCCGCACACGACGAGATTTTCGCACTCCGCTCGGATTAGAACCCTAGGCGAGCGGCGGCTAAACCTTCTCGCTTCCCGCCGCC
>KE373079.1:996798-1027858 GCA_000418225.1 Zizania latifolia
GTTGTTTGATTCAAGTCAATTTTTAACTTTGATCAATTGTATAGAAAAATATATCAACAAGTACAACATCAAACTAGTTTTATTAAGTCAACTGTGAAATATATCTCAATAGTGTATTATTTTGATATTGTATGTATTGCATATTTTCTTTTAAACTTAATCAAAGTTAGAGTCTTATAATATGAAATGTAGGTAGTGCCTAGATTATCATGATAAATGAAAATTGAAATATCTCTTTGTTATAAAAAATATTGCTCCTAATAGCATGGTCTTCTTGGCTTGCCCAAGGAGAGAAAAGTGAGCTAACACTATAGTGGGTAACAAACAAAGCTAGTTTGGGCCACAAACCAATCCAATAAAAAGACGTGTGAAGCAACCAATGGATGTATAACGTTAGTGTATGCACAAAGAGTATAAATTCATGTTATTTAAAATCTCCAATGAGTATATGGCATGAATACATGAGATAACTGGTGAAGACCTTAGTGGGTATAAAAACAAGAGAACAATAATGAATCAACCAACAACCATAGAAAAAGAGAACATTTCAAAGTTTGATTAGGAAGTTTTCTTAAAAAGGTACCAAAGATTAGATTTATATGTTTTCACATATGCTTGTGAACAACTTGTGTGAGATGTCATGTTATACAAGACAATAATGACTACCACCAATTGTAGATATCATTAAAATCCAAATTAAAGACAAAGTTTGAGAGACAGAACATGATTATTAGTGTACTTAATATCATCATATGGGATACCTAATACCCAATGAAATACATGGACATAGATACCAGATGTCTACATATGCAAGAAACCCAATTCATCTAATTAAGGGATATGTAACATGATAGATAAGGAAGAAATATTCAATCGAGTTAAGGTTCTATAAATTTAATCTGATACACATTAGACAATGAGGAGCATATCTTCAAGATGAGCCTACCGAGTCCTACAGGAGTACGAAAAGTATATGGGTATAAATATACATCCCTTGGAGGTGGTATATATATCATAACATATGAGATCAAATCGTAATATAAGTCAACTCAACTAACCCTAACCAATCGATCAATCAACGAAGCCTTCGACAGACATCGAGAGGTATCAGCACCAACAATAGTCCTTGTTCATCAAGACACCGAGAGCATCCACTCATATTTGTCTATCATCTCATCCTACCACTCATCATTGATATCATTGTATAGGGGATTTCCTGTATTTGTATTTATATTTTATACATTGTTCAATGTAAGTACGACATGGTGTAGAGTTGTTACCCGACCATGGGGCTCAAATCTATATAAATTACTTCGCTCATGGATCACATCATGATGTTCTTACACCAAGGACCCTATATATACACAAAATTACGGTCTGACCACTAATTGCCGACAATGGCATTTTTCATGCAAATACATAGTAAAGATTTTAAAAACTGACTATTAAAAATATCTTGTTATAAAACATTATGCTAATTCTGTTCTTTTTAAATAAACATAACTAGAAGGAAGAAATGAACAAACATGGACATTACATTACCTCAATGAGTATATTGGTTACATGCACCATCATCTAAACAGCTCATATGAGAATAGCGAGGAACATATAATAATGATTATGTGCATCGTCAGATAACATATATGTAGGAACACCCCAAGGAGATACAATGTCCCCATAGCTATCTAGAACATTCAGTTACATATAGAATAATAGAGAAACACAAGATTTGGTGAGGTGATAACTTGATACAAACCTGCGAGGTTTTACTACAATCATGGACCTTAACTATTACAAACATGACTCATACACTTGATACTTACAACCAAAAGCTTCACTAGCTCTATTGTAAGAATGATATGAGCGGATAGATGACCTAGAAAGCATAGTCTCCGCTTCACTCCAGTGAGCTGTAGTGATCGCCTTCTACCATTTCACTTGCGGTACATTCTTGAACGTCTGAAGATAAATTATGTAAAACTGAGTATGAAATGTACTATAAAAGCTATGTAGAAACGATATAGATATGCCAGGTATTCTTCAAGTAAGGGATTCTAGTTTTAACCTTATAAACTTATCCGTAGTTCCCAACAGTTTTATTTCACAAATAATTAATTTTAAATGTTATTATTTTATGTGTTTATTTTTTTAAAATCTACTTATGCCTCTAATCTAGAATCACCCGTAAACACATCTCCTTTAACCAGAAGCACATCATATTTAAATACCATATGACTTTACAATGTCTGCTCAATTTTATCCACGCAATACCCTCAATTTGTGAGGCTAGAGATGATAAGATGTAATACTGCTTCGAGCTTCTCTCTAGTTCGCACAGCGAGTTATAGGATATTTTGGCCCTTGGACCTCACTCGGTCCTCACTAGGGTGTGCCCGAGCTACCTCCACATTTGCTCGCCATCTATTCGCCATTATGTGATACTAGGTACATACCCTATTGAGCCTACGACGCAAGTTGGTTGATTCTATATTTTGTCATTGTGACCGTTTATTTGGTGCACTTATTTTTTTACTGGTTGAATAAAACAGACTACACCAAACCACCGAGAGATGGGACTGGCTTAAATCAAGTGAAGTCATTGGATTTTTTGCTTTTCTGTGTCATAATTAAGTGATATTTACTTTTCTATTGTACTCTGTGTATATAATAATTGAGTGTGGAGAAAAGCAAATGACATCAACTTATTTATGGCAAAAAAAAAACAAAATTCCTCTCCCTCTTTTCCTCTTGGGGAAAAAGCAAACCAGATGGTTTTTGGCCCGTAGGAATTAAAAGCAAGATACAGCGAGGAATTAAAACGAGATTTCTCTTGGGATTTCCCTTTTATACGTGTACACCCGAGAAGCGGTTAGCTTCGCCTGCTTTCTTCTCCAGCCTCCAGCCGCAGCCGGCAGCGCAGGGAGGATGCAAGGACAAGTAAAGATTCATCGCCCTCCCATCTCCATCTCCGCCATGGGCAAGAGGCTTGCTGCTTGAGGTTGCACGCTTCTCCTTCAGCTGCTGACTTTGTGCTGCTTTGGGATTTTCTTTTGCGTCTTTGTGCTGCTTTAATCGGAGCATTTGCTGTCTGACTTGGCTTCCACTTGCTATCTCTCTTGGTCTGATTTTGCGTGATTTTCTGATGAGAGATTTCTTGGTTTTGTCTTTCCAAGCGTTCCTGAATTCGACGCCCCTTTCCCGGCGACAAAACCCTTGCTCGTCGTCGGCTACGGCCGATCGGCGGCTGATCGACTCCAAGATTGCATTTTGATGGGCAAGGCGAGCTCCTGGCCGATTCTCTTTGGAGCCGTATTTTGTTCTGGATCCGTGGTGGTCTGCGACATCTTGGGCTCCCATTTCCCTGGTTAGTACTGCGCCGGGGAGGATTTCTTGGATAAATCGGATTCAGGTGAGCAGCGGAGGACGACCGTTTCAGGGTGGATGGGGTCGGCAGAGGTTGTCGTGGAGATCAGCTCCGACGAGGAGGACTTCCCGGTGACCAAGAAGGTGCCCGTCGACTCCTTTGGATGGATTACCGGCCATCTTCAAGTGGATGACCTAGAGGTGATGGGTGAGTTGTCGGCGCCGGCAGTGCCACAGAATAAGACTAAGCCTGCCGGTGACGAGGAAGACGATGATTGCGTGGTGCTAGACGGGGACCCTGATGATGTGGTTACTGTTGTGGAGGAGAAGGGGAGAGAGGGAGATGGTAGCTCGGATGAATTGCAGATCGTTGCAGAGAAAGGCCCGGTATTTGCTTCCTTCCATTTTGATTCATGCTATTGCATTCTGTTCATGAAATTTAAGCAGCTCTTTGTTATATTGGAGGCCATGCAAATAGAGACGGATTGTTCACTCGAGCCATGTTTGGGGAAAAGTGATCATAATAGGTCATTTATTATGTTCTGAACTTTGAGTGACTATATTGTGCTGATTTTATGGGATGTATGTGCGATATTACAGGCCTAGTTCATGATTACACGCTTTAATTTGATCTCCTATGTTCAGTGATGTCGAATGTAGATTCAAATAAAGTGAAAATGGTTAAAATGTATTACTCAACTTGAAGTTTGGAAGTGGTTCGATCTAGTGCATATGTTTCCTTTTTCGGTCTATACTTGCCCATTGTGTCGATGAATACTTGTACTTTAGTTCATGTCAAGTTCAATAACGAACTGAAATTTTTTTGAAGCTTTTTCATAGAAACCTCAGTGTGAAGCGTACATGCAGTAGCATGTGTTTCTTTATTGTTTTCCTTAACTAACAGATGCCTATTCATACACAGGTAGCATGCAGGGACTTCCCGCATTCGCGCCATTTATGTTCTAACTTGCCCTTCAGCACCACTTCTCATGTGAACCACTGTAGCATGGTAAGTAACAAATTGTTTTCCCTCCTGATGCAGTTGCTCATATACCAATTTGATGCAGTGAATATACCAGCAGGGTAGCCTATAGCTTTTGTTTTGACATGATTCCATTGTTTACTTTTTAAATGCAGTGCCACTGCTTTGTATGTGACACTCCAGCTCCATGCACTTATTGGGGTAAGGGCACCGAGGTTAATGATCATTGTCATGCTACAGATAAGGAAAACTGGAAAACACTGAGGCAAGCATTCAAGTTCAAAAGTTTACCAACATCTCATCCAGAGAAATGTCAGAATGTTGTATACCCACTCGTACGATCACATCCGACTTCTCTTGCGAACCAAAGTCATCTTGCCAATGCTATGAACCAGAGCTTAAATCAAACAAGACATACCTCAGTAGGAGCACTGAGCATGGTGCGAACTGTTCCTGCAGCAAGAGCATCTCCTGCAGCAAGGACTGGAAGAGTTACTAGCAATGCTCCCACCATTCAGATTACTCAATCACGCACAAGATTCAAAAGAGTAGGGGCTACTTCTCCAGGTCTGGCAACTCTAAATGATAACCAATTTGGTTCTGCTGCTCCAAACAATGCCCTGTTGCACCAGCCATCATCACCACAAGTATCCCAGCCAGTACAAGTTACACTGAGAACTACTTTGTCTGGTTCTGTTCAGAAAGCCCCTCCTCAGAGATCGCTAAGTGCACCAATTGCATTTCAAGAGCAACAAGGTCGTCCAGCATCATATTATCAGACTGCCTCAAATGGAACACATGGTACAGAACCACAATTTCCGCGATGCACTTCTCTGACAGCTCAGAGAACACAATTCCTGCAAGAACCAGTAATGGATGTTTGCAGTAAAAGCTGGCGAGACATACTTGATAGTGTGGCATCTGATCTGGGGGTATCAGATTACAATATGGACCCTCCAGAGTTTCAGCAGCCAGTCGAGACTACTCCCCAACCACAGCATACCAGTGCATTCCATGGGGTAGATCTTCTTCATAGTGAGTCTGTTCTAGAAACAGCAAACTTAATGCCTTCTAATGGGCAGAATGTGTGCGATGTCACAACAGGCAGCAATGGTGCTACACAAACAGCGCAAATTCTGAGTCATCTGAATCATCAACCTAGTCTTATTCCAAATGAAGCTCATCTTATGGGTGATGTTCATCACAGAGATGCCCCAGGATCGGATTCTACAGATATTGTATTTGACTTTGAGCTCGAAGATTGGTTGCCCTGGGCCCCTGACAAACAACCTTCGCATTTCTGAACCTCATGGACAATAAATCCGGCGTCACTAACAAGCTGGTCTTTGGCTTCCTTCCTAGGAAGAGGAAGAGATGTTCCTTGTACATTCTGTAGGTTCAATGGTAGAAATGTTTTGTTTCATGGATGTTTACAATAGTGGTTATACATGCCGTTGAAACCTTAGATGTTAACAGTTATCCCTCTTAAGTAGAGGGGATGAATGTCATCCCTCAATATCGTCGATCTTTATCTATGGTCCATAAACCATAATCCAATGCCAGAATGCATGTTTTAGGTAGCCCTGAAGTAAATTCTTCTGAACATTGGTGTGGGTTAGCTCTTGTACTTGCTGATCCAGTTGGGCAATATAGTTTTGCTTGTGGCAAAGTGTGGCATGCCCTTGAAAAGCCTCAAGCCTTCCTTGTAATGTGAAATTTGTGTTGCATGTAGCTGAGTGGGCTATGCAGAATACTGAAGCCGGAGGCAGAAGCCATTCTTGGGCTGTTCTACCTCCAAAGGTAAAAATGCTTCTTTTATCAGTGAAATGTATACTACAGATTACAATTCTTTGGTCAGATTCAGGAATACAGTATTCTGCGCAAGTGTTTGGCTCCTCTTGTCAAGAAGGGTCGAAGGCGTAGTGCATGTCGACGGCGACGGCGATGTGCCAGGTGCACCGGGTGCCCCTGGAGAAGACCACGAGGTCACCGGCGCCGAACTCGACGTGCCCCTTCTCCGGCGACGGGGAGCCCTCCACCGCCGCCGTCACCTTCCCTCTGACGAGGTAGCACGTCTGCCGCGCAGCGTAGCTCAGCGCGATCCTCCCGGGACCGCCACCCCACCTACGGTATTTTGTTACGAGTACTGTCAGCTATACGGCATACGGTATGAATACGTGTATAGGAGGAAGCTTTGTACAAGAACTTGTGCTCGTTCGTGCACTCACTTGGGCCAGGACCTGACGCCGAGCTCCGACAGGCGTGACGCCGGCGGCCTCCTCTCGACGGCGACGGCGACGGCGTCCGTGCGCGGCGGCGCCGGCGAGCTCGATCTCGAAGCCATGGACAATGCGGCTTGATTCGGTTCGATTCGTCTCTGTTTTTTATAGGTCCCGGAGAAGTTGCAAGCTGATTTGGGCACTGCCTGTCGTGCAGCGCACCTCGACATCACATGTCGGCGGCGGGCGTCGGCGGCTGGAGAGGACGTATTGCCTACCGTGTCGGCTGCCGGCGGCGCTCGGTCGCCCACGTTGACCGGCAGCCGCTGGTTGATGACATGGCAACGCCGCATTGGGCACAAATAATTTGAATGACCCAAATGTTTGACCATCTACATGATCAGAGTTAAGGCGACTAAAGAGATTCAGTCACATCTTTATCGCAACTCTCCGTAGCTACAGTGTTTAGAGATTTTGAGTCTAAAATATCTCACTGATAATTCCCATAGCTGGTTTCCTATTTTTAGAAATTATCAAAATCTCTTCCTCTCATTCTCTATCTACTTTAGCCTCATCTTTTAGTGATATAAAAGAGAAAAGAACGAGAGATTGGAAATATGACAAGTAGAATTTACTTATCATATTATACAAGAGTACAATATTGATAATATATTATTGAGAGCCTATTGGAGAGTAAAGAGATTTACGCAATAGATCTTAGACTATGGGTATGTTTGGTTGAGCTGTAGATTCTGAAAAAGCTGTTGTGAGCTGTGAAAAAGCTGTTGTGAGCTGTGAGCTATGGAAAAACTGAGAAACTGTTTGGTTAGAATAGTTATGGATTTCTATTTTAGTAGCCTCTAGCGTTTGGTTACATTATTAATATGCAATTTTTCATGTAAATCATTATAATCATAAAAATTTGTAATGTTTATACTAAAATTATATATTTTTGAATTACACTAAAATGATACATTTTACTAAAATTTTATCTTTTCAAATTTTACACGAACCGGTATGTTATAATGGCATGGTGGGTAATTTTCGTTCAAAGTTAAACTGAGAAGCTGTGAGAGTTAGGGATCCCCAGCTTTTAGTTTATACTATGAAAAAGCTGGTTGGACCTTGTATCTGTTTGGTTTAGCTTCCAGCTTTCTTGCTAAGAAGCTGGTTGCCTGTGTTTAGTTCAGCTTTTCTAATCAGCTTCTTGGTTAGGAAGCTGAAAGCTAAACCAAACAGGTCTAGATGCAAACCAGCTTCTCTAAAAGCTACAACTTTTTTCTATACAAATTGGAGAAACTGTAAAAGTTAGGGTCTTCCAGCTTTCAGTTTATACTACGAAAAAGCTGGTTAGACCTTGTACCTGTTTGGTTCAGTTTCTAGCTTTCTTACTAAGAAGCTGGTTGCCTGTGTTTAGTTCAGCTTTCCCAATTAGCTTTTTGGTTGAAAAGCTGAAAGCTAAACCAAACAAGTCTACAGGCAAACCAACTTCTCCAAAAGCTACAGCTATTTTCTACTGGAGAAACTGTGAAAGTTGCTTTCACCCTAACTTTCACAGTTTCTCAGTTCAAACTTCATAAAAATTATCCATTATGCCATTAAAAGTTTAGAAAGTTGCTCTTACCTAACTTTTATAACTTCTCAGTTTTTTCACAGCTCACAACAGTTTTTTCACAGTTTATAGCATACAATAGCTTTTTCATAATCTACAGTTCAACCAAACATACCCTTATTAGAAAGTCTCACCGTAATATTTTGGAGATGTTCTTACTTTTATTGAATTTTTATTAAATTGCTATAAAAATCTTTAAAAATTCTAAATAATTAGTTTAAAACGATTAGATCAGATCTAGAGGTAATATATTTTTGTTCAGCACTTTTACATGATCGCTATTGCAGATTTTGGAGTTGCCATAAAGAGTCAGGATTTTGGCAACGGTTGTTCAACTCATTCGTTCAGCTGTAGTAAACTCCTCTTATTCGTCTTTAAAAAAAACTCCTCTTGTTTCAGGTTGATTTTTATTAAACCAAACAGATGTCTAGAACTTTACATGATAATATATACTGTTCCAAGTGGGAGAAATCACAAGCCAATTCCTTGAGCTGGTACTCTAATTTTACAGAGATCGCCATGTTTCAACCCGTGGACTTTAGAACAATCGCTGAAACATGGAGCATTATTCTAAGCAGTGCCAATCTCTTTTCTTTTCCCATACAACTTCGGCAATGTCTAACGCAAGAACTTAGCCAAGCGTGGATCAGATTGCCATGGCAGACCAGATCGCGCACCGATTGCTCTGCATTTGATGCCTGCCTGAAGAACGAACAGCGAATAACGCAATCAGGATAAGAAGTAAAAAAAAAAAGCTCATAAATTTGTTGCATTTATGTAAACATAAATGTTTTTATTTACCACTTGACAAGCAAAAGGCAGCATCGTTTCAGGAGGCATGTCTGTGGATAGTCCTACGCAGAGTCAATAAAAGAAACAGTGAGATTAAGATTACCATCAATAATTAATGATAGGTAATCGGTTTTCACTATTTAGTTAAAACAAAAATACATTGAATAATATCATATAAGAAGCATATTCTTGATTAAAAAGTAGTTTTAATTGCATATAGGATATACGATATAGCAAATTTCTTAATGAAGCAAGGAAACAGACATTCTGGAAGTAAATGCATCACCATGAAGTACTGCTCCTATGAATGCATCCCCACAACCAGTAGTATCAACAAGCTCTGAAGCTGGAATACTTTCTGCTGTTCCTATGAGCAGTCTTGCAAATATAGTCCCAGGCCCTCTTGCAGAAAGTCTCATGAACTAGAATGTAAAATGGATAATGGTAAACAGTCAAATAAGTCCAAAGCAGTCAGCACATTACTCATGCTTCCGATGATATGATAATGTAAAAAACTTTCATGGCCAGAAATCACATACCTTAGATGATACACAAGTTGGTAAGATATCATCTTTATGCACTTTCAGCCTTAAGGACTCCGCAACATTTTCTATATCTGCTGCCTCAGTTTCATAATCATCACCTATTTAAGAGTGAAACTACAAGTAAATAAGTTGGAGTCGCAAAGGCAACATTTATACATGAAGTTTATCGAACATGTAATAAATGTTATCTGGACAAGATCAAAACCAACCATCTTTGCTCCTCTCAAGCATCATGCAGCCATTTTCTCCAAGGGTTACAACTGCAAATCGTGCATGAGGATACTGCACAAGGATTTCTAGTAGTGCAGAGGGAATAGATGGGATTGATGTCCATTTCTATAAATAAAGATGTCACTGTAATTAGCGAGTAGGAAAAAAACTAGTGACGCTTTACTAAAAGCATGGCATTTGAAAGATCATCCATGCCTGTAAAAATGTATCACAAACCTCTGGAAATTTCCCAGAACAGACAATGTAACTTGCAAGACTGAGCAAACCTCCCAATTCTTCCCTTGTTCTTTCTGGTTCAGCATCAACCAAAATTGGAACCTTCATCTGATCAGCCTGTACATTTCTGGTTTTAATCAAGCAGCTAATCAAAATATGATCTTATTCTCGAAAGGTTTTAGATACTGTTAGTCTAGTTAGTACAAATGTCACTTAAAGTCTAAACTATTGGGATTTACCTAGACAGTACTAAGATGTATGAAGATTGAACAAGCTAGACTACATGGTGAGAACACTACATGATATATCCGTCTCCAAACATAATGCTGCAACAATCTCTAAACAAACTTACCTGCTTAGCAACAGCCAAGGCCATCTCGTGTGAATATCCATCCAGGTATAGTAAGCTTACGTCTTGCAGTGCAGCCGACAAACTTGACATTGTCAAGTCACTAGGAACCATTGGAGGGTACCCTGATGTGATTATACATGTACGAGTTTTCCTGCAAATATAAAGCAAATGTTATGATGCCATAAAGGTAAGTGTTTCTGTAAAAGAAGCAGAAATCGAACAAATATGTCTAAATAATCATACTGCTTAAATAAGCTCAACAGCTTCAATCATATAATGCATGTTCAGTAACCAGTAAAAGACAGTGATAGAACATCAAGATGGTTGAGTATAAAGGGTAAGTTGGTGGGTAAAGTTTAATCATACTTTGTTTGCATGCATCTGCGAAATACGTAGATGGTATGCCTTTATTTTCCTTTATTTGATCTTGATGTACAGTCGCTGAGAACAACCAAGTGAACTGTGCATGCTTGAAAAAAAGTTTATGATGAAGTGCATGCCAAAAACCAGGATTTATGAAAGCACTTTATTTTTCATATACAGTAAGGTAATTCAGATTACTCTCAGATAAATAGGAGTATAATGGAACTAAATAATGGTTGAGAAATCCCCTAAACAGTTTTTTACTTGAGCAATATATATGGATGTACTTGACTGAGTGGACAAGAGACCAGAAAATTCATTTGGAATATTTCAGACATGCATATCTTTACAAGCTAGGAACCTGTCTTAGTTGTTCCATTTACATGTATTGCTACATGAAACTACATACTAGTTGTCTTTATTGTAATGATAAAAAGGAAATATTCTTACGTTTTCTTATCAATAATGACATATACAAATGTTGTGTTTCCACCATCGGAAATCTGTGAAGCAGAAAGAAATGAGACGTGAGAGAACATGGAAGAAAGACCAATGCATCGATAGTACCCAATATATTTCGCTATGCATCTTTCTTTTGTTAGCCATCAAACCCTTGCAAGACATATGAAGCTTAAATATGGACAGTGACCTTTTATGTTGTAACTCATGTAAATACTGCTATGTCTTGAACACAAGAACAAGTTTTGCTGTAACCAAACCTCTTCTTTGAGGAACATGTATATGGCTTAAATATTAGGTTTACATCTTAGCAGTGTTTTGTAGGGAATCAAAGGCCAAAAATGAAATGGAACATCCAAAACAAAGCATTGTTGGTTTGAGTGTTTGTTAAGAGGAAATATGTACAAATTTATTGTACCTTACTACCTTCACATATACATATGATTACTTGCAGCCCTTGATGAGCAAAGATACACAAGTTATATATTTATAAATCAAGCCTTACTATAACATGAGATATATCAATTCCAGCTTCCTTGAGCTCCGAAAGAACAGTTCCTCCGATTTCATCATTGGCCACCTGATGAAAGACATAAGCAGGATCGTAATTCCACAATGCTGTGCCAATATATCAAAATTCAGTAAAGGTTGCCCTGAGAAAGATGAATTCGTGTCCTCACAAGTCACAAGACAGAAGACACAACTGGAGGACACAGTAGCACAACACAGGGTTGAGCAACTACCTTGGAGATGAGCCTCGTGTTCAGGCCCAGGCGGGCAGCGCCTGTCAACGTGTTCCCGGCGTTTCCACCTCCCGATATCTGCAACAATGGCAAACCACGAAAGCTTCAGGAACCAAATGCCCGCTGCAATGCCGAAAGATTCAGACCGTGGGGAACTAGGCTGACACCGGCGGCCGTATTTTCGCCTTTTGTTTTCTCCTGCACAATTTCTTGATAAAGAACTAAGCTTTTTGTCACCTGCAGCTCCCCGCTGCGGATCTTGTCGTCGGGCCGGGGGTACGCGTCCACCGTGGCGAGGTAGTCCAGCGTCACCAATCCGCACCCCAGCTGCAAGAAACCTCACGCCCGATCAGAGCAAGGCAAGGCAGGGCAGGAACAGGACACAGTACCACCACGCGCCGGCGCGGATCGATCTTTCGCCGCTGAGAAAGAAGAGGGAGCAGCTCACCACAACGCGGCCCGCGGCGGCGGGGAACAGCGCGGGGCGGAGGGAGCGGCGGCGGCTGCGGCCGGGCGCGGGCGCCGGGAGCAGACGGGAGGGCGCTGGCGTGCAACGGAGGAGGAGTGGCATGGCGCGGAGGAAGGGCACTGCTACTGCGCACAAGCACGGGCCGGCCGCCGGCGGGGCAGAGTAGAGACCAGCGGAGAAGGTGAGAGTGAGTGATTTCGGGTGGAGATACGGAGTTTGTTGGGTAGTTGCGTCGTCACCTTCTCCGCTGGTCTCTACTCTGCATGGATTGTTTATTCAGTTCAGACGCTCTCCATCTAAAAAAGTTCAGATACCTAGACTGAAAATTTGATAATTGGTACTTTAGGTTTGTTTACGAGTTTGAGATTCTAACAAGAAAAGCTAGTGAGTATCTAGTAATAATTCTACAACTATCATGATGTTGATCATATGGTGGCGCTAATTTTCTTTAGGAAACTCAACTTTTTTGGATGAATTCGATACAAAGAGACCAATATAGTATTTTGGTATGTTTGATCTGCCTAAAGATATTGTAAAACCATCAGAGTCAATACATATAAATGCTTAAATTGTTCTTGTTCGTTACTAGTTTGTGACACTATTGATTTTGTGACACTATAGTTATATTTGTTATATTGATTGTTGAACAGTTAAACTTCTTTTAATTTGATACTTAATTATCTTATAAATAAACATGATTAATTTATATATATAATATATATAAGTACCAACGTAACATTTTTTCTACAAATAATATATCAAAATATCATCAGACCACATGTCTGTATCCAAGTATCTTGTAGAGCACTCACCCATGGAGCACCTCCGCGAGATGGTCTCCTCGTCAAGGCTCCCGCTCCCGCCGAAGGGAAACACGTGGAGTTGGTTATCTCAAGTCCGGTGGCTGCTCTCGGCGGAGGCTCGCCGGAGCAGGCAGTGCTCCGCAGCCTGACGGCCTCCCGCTTCCTGCGACTGAGGGAGACGGTAATACGAGGGCCCGAAGCAAAATGGAGAGATTTTAGGGTCTATTTTGAAAACAACCCACTTACTGGTTTGTGCCATTCAATCCGGCCGTCCACGTTTGATCTAACGGATAACGATAGCCCGACAGCTAGGCAGGGCCGCCGGTGTCAGCAACATATGCAGAAAAGCCCCTCGTTAGGATCGCAATTCGCAACCATTGGGAGCGATCACCCTCATTCGGATCGTAACCATTGATAGCGATCCAAATTCACTTTGGGCCTCTCATCATGGGGAGGAAGCCCACATAGTACAGCCCAACGCCGCCACGTCAAGGAAAATTCCAAGCCTGTGAGCCGCACCTATAAAACGCAGCACCATCTCCAAACCCTCGCCAACCCTAGCGCCGCGCGCTCACACACACACCGTCCGTCCCTCGCCGCCGACGCGCGAAGCAAGCAGCAGGAGGAAGGGGACCCGGGATGCCGGCTGGCCACGGGCTGCGGTCGCGGACGCGCGACCTGTTCGCGCGCCCGTTCAGGAAGAAGGGGTACATCCCGCTCACCACCTACCTCCGCACCTACAAGGTCGGCGAGCACGTCGACGTCAAGGTGAACGGCGCCGTGCACAAGGGCATGCCGCACAAGTTCTACCACGGCCGCACCGGGCGCGTCTGGAACGTCACCAAGCGCGCCATCGGAGTCGAGATCAACAAGCAGGTATAAGCCCCAGAGTCCTTAATCCCCACCGGCGGCACTTTATTGCTTGCGGCCGTCGTTGAATGTGTAGCGCGCCGGTGCCTTTTTGGTGCTGCTGATGTCTTGCACCGCTCTAATGCTTGGACGGGCCTAATTTAGAATGTTGATGATATGGTGGTAATGTGTCTCATGACTCGCTTGTGGCATCTCTGAAGGTTCGATTTCGCTTTTGTAGTAGCCGGAATAGGAAACCAATGCATGCTCTGGCATGGTTCCACATAGATCTGGCAATGGTATTTGTACTAAAGTTTACGCAGAAGTAGTTTGTTCTATTTGCTATGTACATGTATTGGGATTCTGGGTCTAAATGTTAATTAGAGGAACTTGGATAGATGCAGCGTGTGGTATTGATAGATTGAACAGATATGTAGTAGACATGATTTCAGTGTTTGGAGTTAGCTTTCTGCTCTACATGGTGTGCTGTCAAAATGTATTAGTTAATTTCTGCATTTTAGAGTCTGCATGGGTTTTTGTTGATTTGCAATGCATGCTGATATTGATACCACATCCACTGTTTTTGCATTTCTAGACATGATTTGCCCAAGTAGAATAACGAGAAGTCAATCCAACTGTGAACCAAATGTATGTAGGGGCGGGCATTTGGTCCTAACTGAAAATTTGGTCTGGGTATTTTGGTCATTGGAAACAAGAAACCAATCAAGCCTTGATGTGACAGTTTGGCTAACCAAAATCTTGGTTCGGTCTTATGTGACCTGATCGAAGAGGTAAGGCCGAAGACCACGGGTGACGATGGTGTGATGTGATGAACTGAGGCAGGCGACGGTGGCAGCGTGCAATGTTGAAAAAATCGACCGATCAACATGTAATTTACACTCTGCTAGTTAATTTAATGTGAAATTGGCCAATTGGCCTATTAATTGGTGGGCCGATTAATCGGGTTGTCAACCCAATTAATCAGCCCACCACCGATTAATCCTCGTCTGGCTGCAACCACATCATGTCTCCCTTGTGTGTGTCGCCCTCATGCACACTGCCCTCCAGACGCCGTGTGCACCGTGCATCGGGTTGCTGCTCTTGTGCCAGCGCCGCCCTCCCGCTGCATCCACGTGCCGACCATCTTCAGTGGGAGAAAAAGAGAGAAGACAGGCATTACTGAGAGAGAGAATGATAAAGATGGACAACCAGGCCAAATGAGAGAGATGCCTTCTTTAGTGGGAAAAAAGAGAAAAGGCAGATAGTCCTAAGAGAGAGAATGAGAGATAGAGAGAGAGCTGGACAGCTAGGCTGAATGAGAGATAGAGAGATGGACAGCCAGGCCCAAATGGGGTTAAGTGTCAACAGTGGTTGTTTCTCTTGACTAGAACTGCATGCATGTTCATTATGAACACCCTTGATTAACTGATTAATTCCTAATCCCTGGCTGGCCGATTAGCTACTGACAACCGATTTTTCCAAAACTGGCAGCGTGTTGTGAGGAAGTCCTTGGTGCCAAGGAGTGATGCAGGTGGCAGCGGCAGCGTGGAGTGATGTAGGTGATGTGGCGTGGCATAAGGTAATGGTGACGGTGTGTGTGGCAGGCTGACGAGGAGTGTCTAGGGCTAGGTCCTAGGAGTGCCCCTGCCCTGTGGAGTGTGGACTTGGGCCTTTCGGAGTTGCCGAGTTGGAGTCATACACTGTGGAACTGTGGAACTGGAGATGGGCCAGTCCTTGAGGTTGGGCCAAAATCCAGGTATTTCTGGTATCCGAAGTAGAAGACTGAAGCACCAAAAATAAAATTGGTCTTTTCAACCCTGAATAGTTCGTTTAATTTAGGCTTGGTTTGTGGTCTTGGTTTTTTTCCACTCCTAAATGTATGGATATGGGGTCATCGAAGGAATGTCTTGGTTTTTTTCCACTCCTAAATGTATGGATATGGGGTCATCGAAGGAATGATGCTTTCAGAGATAGATTGGACAGATATGTAGTAGACATGTGATATGCAGTCATGCAGATTTTGTGTTCAGGGTTATTTGTTTTTGAAATGTTGTATCCATTTTACTGATATAATTTCTTGTCAGGTTGGGAACCGCATTATCAGGAAGAGAATCCATGTCCGTGTGGAGCATGTTCAGCCATCCAGGTGCACTGAGGAGTTCCGCCTGAGGAAAATCAAGAATGACCAGCTCAAGGCAGATGCCAAGGCTCGTGGTGAGGTCATCAGCACAAAGAGGCAGCCAGCGGGTCCTAAACCTGGCTTCATGGTTGAGGGTGCCACACTGGAGACTGTCACCCCCATTCCATATGATGTGGTCAATGATCTCAAGGGTGGTTACTAGGATGTTACATCTATCAACCAGCATTACCAATTCAATATCCTTGTCACTCTAATGAGTAGAATTTCGCTCGCACTGAGCATTAGTCTGGACCTTTGTTCTGTGTTCCTGTCAAAAAATTACTTGTCGCAGACTCGCAGGTTATTTCCTGAGTTCTGGAGAATGCTTTATACTGTGATATTTGCTTTTGAGAATGAAGATATGCCTTGTTGAACTTCTCACCGTGCCTAACTGAGTTTTGCATCGCCTAAACTCAAATCTGTCTTACTCTACTTGCCATTAAAAATTATGTCATCAAACATCTTGTTTCTGACTATAAAGAGGATCGATGTGATATGATATTTTGGTGCTTCATCTCCGTTTGTTTGTAGGCTTGGTTGCTAGGTGGATCTCTTCTCATCTTGGTTCATCCTACATTCCTATGTGGTTCACATTCTCCTAAACTTGTTCGATGTTAGGATCTGGAGCTGTGTCGGTGTGTCCTCCCTCTGATTATAGTAAGCGAATTATTGTCATTTTGCCAACTTGCTGCGTCGCTGGCTCGCTGCCCTGTTGCAGTATTACATCCGGATTCCGGGGAGTATACCACACGGAAGACTTGCGGTCCTAACTGTTTCCACTCTATCCTGTTGATGATTGGTGTGCATGGCTAATACTTGTGGATGCAGGATGCTTGATGATCTTTAGAAACCATTTTGGAAGTTCATGATCTTTAGAAATCAGGACAATCTTAAAGGGGAGAGAGACACCAATGCTGATTGCTGAGTGACACCGGAAATGCATGCAGATTTGAAGCAGTAGGCAAACTTAGTTCCTTTATAAAATTCCCAACAAATAACAGGTCAGGATCTACCAGAAGCAAAACCAACTGACGTAGACCCTAAACACCGAGGAGTTCCATTTCCTCGTGCAAGTAAACTTGACAAATCTCCCTCCTCTACGGAGTAAGTAGTAGTGGTAGTTTCAGTACTAGTTTTTCAGCTGCAGAATCTAAGGAACACCAACGAACCAGAGCGCAAGAGCGAACACACGCATTTCTGCGTTTTTTTTGGCTGGAAATGGATATATTCCCCGAACGTGACAACAACTTGTGTCTCTTCCCTCCTCCTCTCGGCTTAATTACATCGTCTAACGTAATTTCTGTTGAGCTCCATGGGAGAGAATTCTCTCGACCTCCGAGCGGTTTCCCTCCCAAGACAGAAGCACAAATCCAAATCTCTCCCCCCCAAAAGACTGTACAAAATGGGCGAAAAAAAACAGAGAAACGAAAAGATCCCACATCGGAATCCGGCCGCGAAGCGACGGCGTATATGTGGTCGGCTAGCTCCGAAGCGCGGATGCGGCCTCGTGCACGAGGGACCCCGTGGCCTGAGCGACGCCGTGCGCCGCCTGCTCGGCGGCCTCCCGCGGCGAGCCGGACTCAGACATGCGGCGGACGAACGCGGCGAAGCGGCGCCAGTTGTCCGGGTGGAAGAGGTCGGGCCCCATGCGGAGGTAGGTGAACGCCACCATGCGGTCCTCGGCGGCGCGGTCCGCCGCCGCGGCGACCACCTGGTCGTGCGCCGTGCCGTCGTACCGCGGCAGCGCGTTCTCACCGGCGAGGCCGACCCCCGCGGCGCGCGCCGCGGACGCCACCTGCCGCACCAGCGCCTCGGGCATGCACTGCGCGTCCTGCGGCTGCTCGTGGTCCCGCATCTCCACGCAGGTGAAGTTGAGCACGGCGCCGTGCCGCGCCAGCATCCGCGCGATCGGGAGGTACCCGTCGCGGTGCCGCGTGTTGTAGTACCCCGCCGTGAGCTCCGGCGCGTGCGACCGGGTGCCGTAGTGCCAGTGGATTCCGGCGACCTTAGCGGAGATCTTGACGCCCCCCGGCGCGTCGTCGCCGAACACGGACGTCGCGCCCGACAGGACGCGCTCGCCGTGCTCCAGCAGCATCTGCGAGTACCACGACAGGAAGAACTCGCCGTACTCGGTGCTCCACCCGCCGCCGTCTTGCCGGAAGAACAACGTGTCCTCCGGCCAGTTGTTGTAGCCGCCGGCGTCCGTCGGCCCGCCGTGACCCCACTCCGGCTTGCCCGCCGCCGCCGCCGCGGCCTTCAGGCTGCTACGCATGTACTGCACAAGAGAATGAATCGTCAAAATATACTTATCCAGATAAATCAATTTAACTCCAGCTTTTGCTCGTCGGAGATACCCTGTCGCCGCATTGGAATGCACCGATGCCGGGGAACTTCCAGGTGCCGTTGCTCTCCGGGTACGACGGGTACCGCAGCTCGCCGGCTGGTCCCATGCCGACTTGGATTTCCTGTGCAAGCACGCACGGACAAGGCGGATCAGCGTCGCCGCCGGCGAAACGGCAACGATCAAAAGAGGTCTCTCTCTGTCTCTCTCTCTTATCGAGTGGGGGGCTTACGACGATGGTGTCGCCGAGGTAGGAGGCGAAATGGTCGCGGAAGGCGCGCATGAAGTCGGTGTAGCACTGGACGGGGGTGCGGCCCTTGAGGACGGACATGGCGTCGCAGCCGAGCGAGACGTACTCGTAGTTCCGGAGACCCCATTGGTCAGTGTAGGCGAGGTCCTGGTTCTTCTCCATCTCCTCCACCACCCACCTCGGGAGCGGGATGCTGCAAGTACAAGCGTCACCATTACCGACTAGAAGGGGTAGGAAGAAGACGAGAGAGACGCAATGAAAAACGAGCCGAGATGGCCGGCCTGGGGGCAGCGTACTTGACGGAGTCGCCGACGTTGCCGCCACACTGGTGGAATGACATGACTGCCTGGACCTTGATCCCCGTCTTGCGCGCCATCTCCATGAGCTCCATGTAGCCGTCGAAGTTGTACCGGCCGGGGCCCTCGCTCTCCACGATGCCCCACCACACGTCCACCATGATGCCCTCCACGCCGGCGCTCTTCAGCGCCGCCAGGCTCGCCGCCACCGCCTTCCTCCGGTTCAGCGCGCTCCCGCACTTCTTCACGGTGTCCAGCGGCATCATGACGAACACCGGCACGCCGTTCCTCCTGCTCGACGACACGTGGTCGGCCACCGCCCGGCACGCCACGGACACCGCGGGCCTCGCGGGCGCCACCGACGGCTCCCACGCCGCCTGCCTCTGCATCCTCAGGCTCGCCGCCGCCGCCGCCGCCCGCAAGGAAACCACCGAAGGGGCACACCGCGCGACGCCGGCGCCGGTGGAGGGCGCGAAGCACGCTGCCGCCGCGGCGCTCTGAGCCAAATTCAACGCCATTGTTCTCAACCTTCGCTGCAGACGAATCACCCAAGAAAACGCGGGAAGAGATGAAATCTCTTAATTGGTTTTATTTCTATCCAATCCGCACGGCCTTGATCTGCTGCACGGGGAGAGAGATTGGATTATTGGGAGTTGGGGATCGGGAATATATCTAGCCAAAAAACAGTAAAATTATTATAAATTATTCAATGGGTGGAGGTCGATGAGGAGAGTAGCCGAAGGTGAGGAGGTTTATATAGGTGGGAGCTCGAGCGCGGGAGAGAAGGGGTCACGTGGCTGGTGAGGCGGGATATGTGGTCGAGATGAGCCCGGGGCTGAGGCGATGGACGGGCGGGATTCTCGCGGCCATTGTGGATTGGGCTACGTGGACGGAGGAGAGCTGGTCTCGCGGAGTGACCGGTTTAACCGTTTCCTAGGATAGGATGGGATTGCCTAATTTACTCATCTTTTCCCTTCCTCCCGGTGACTGACTCCAGCGGGTTAGTAGCAGAGTTATTCTTTAATCAATAATTTTAGAGCAAGATTAATCTAATAATTCTAATCTATATATTATTTTGTTCATCCCATAAAAATTTTATTTTTAAAATAAAGTTGATAAATTAGTAGGATAAGACCAAAGTGTTATAGTATTTTGTATATTATACAAGAAGTATGTAAAAGGTTTCGAACAAATAAAACTTTTTGTAGTAGTTAGGAGGTATAAATATTTTTTTGACAAAATTGAAGGAGTGAATATAAAGCCTTTTTGGACTGAGAGAGTATTACTATAGTTATGTAAAATTTATTGTAAGTTAAATTTAGTTTTCAGTGTCGCTTACTGAAGATTTGAATAATGATGATGCTTAATTCTGTCATTAAAGTTTCAGGCTTACAGCAGCGTCACCGAAGGGGAGAAATGATCCGAAATTCAGACGGAAACTGTAAGCTCCAAGCCTGAAAGGAAGAGAAGCCAAAAAGTGCTGAAGTAACTAACTCCATCCCAATCTCTTCCCAATTCGATGCGATTTGCAGCAGAATAATCAAGCTGCACCGCACAGATTCTAGACCACTCGAAGGGAATAAAATGATTGATTGATCAGCCATCAGCATTACTTATTCTGTGCCAAAAAGATCTAATTCTAACTTTTCAATTTTGTCCCCCAAAGATACCTTCTTACTCTTACCGTTCGTTCTCGTTTCAAATTAAAAAGTTTATTATTAGTAGTAGTAGTACTACCGTCGTATGGGCCGTTTTGTATAAGATGTTATCAAATTTTGGCAGCGTAGAGTTGATATTGACCATATTTAGGTTGCTACCAATTTCAATGTGATAGGACGAAAGTTCTAAATTGTTACTAATTGAAGTGGCACTAACAATGATTTGGCTTCAGTTCAAATCATCTACAATTGCTAATTAACATGAGTTTGGTTGAGCTCTAAAATATGAAAAACTATATAGGTTATTAAAAAGTTGCGAAGTCGTTTGATTAAATTTTCTCTAAATCTACGGCAGAACGATTTCATACCTCAATTAACATTAAATATAATAAGATCAGTGTAAATCGTGAAGTTGTGCAACATAAGAAATGGATAACTTTTACTTTGTTACGTTAAAAACAGTTACAGTTATAAAAACTGTTTTCATCCTATAATTAGTTCAGTTTTTTGCTTTCTAAAAAAGCTAAAAAAAAAGAACAAAAACACGTGGCCAAAGATCGGTAAGGCACGCTTTGGCTGTTGGCATCAATCCGGCCCTAAATCACTAGGTGGTACAGGACAACGAAGCGCCTCCGGCCGGCCGGCCAGATACCGCGGCCACACCACACCAACACGTTGCGCTCGTCGGAGCCAAGGAATCAAAAGCGAGGCGTCTCGTCGTCTCCTCCAATCGAAAAGAAAACCGAACTCTCCTGCGCGTTTAGTGGCATCTTCGCGTCAGGCGACGAGCGAGCGCTGGAGGCCTGAAGCTGGACGCGCGGCCGACCGCGGTGATGAGATCTGTCAGAGCCTCATTCGTCTTCAGCTAGCTTCTTTGGAGGCGTCGACCGATTGGTACGGTTATTATCTGAACCATTCAAAATTTTGTTTAGTATTGTTAAAATCAACAATAATATGTATGCATAAGCTAAAGAATTATAACTTTTTAAGATTTGTATCGGCTGTTGTTTTTTAAAGAAAAAAATCTAGATCACCTCCTTAAGTATTATGCCGTAGACGAATATTGTTCTCAACTAAAAAATTAGGCTTTTAGCTCTCAACTAATCTATACTAGACAAATAACCCCGAGACGGTTTACCGTGATGGTTTTGTTGATGTGGCAGTACACGCTAGTGGTGTTGTTGATGTGATAGTCCACGTTGGTGGTTTTGTTGAGGTGACTGTTCACATGGCTACGCGCTGGCGTTTGAACAATGGGACCCGCTTATCAGTGACACAAAAAAATTCTCTATCTCTATCTCTTTCCTTTTCTTTTCTTATTTTCTTTCTTTTTCTTCTTTTCTTTCTTTTTTCTTCCTGGCTTCCTTTTTCCTCCTGGCCGAAACAGCCCACGCCGTCGCACCGTAGCTAGCCGCTGTGGGGGCGAGGCGGGGGCGCCGCGGGGGCGTAGCCTCGTGGGGATGCGGCGCGGTGAGGGGGCGCTGTGCGCGGGGGATGAGGGAGTTAGCTGGCAGGCAAGAGGGGGAGGAGGGAGGAGGAAGAAGAAGAAGAAGGAAAGAGAGATAATTTTTTTTGTGTCACTGACAAGTGGATCCTATTGTTCAGACGTCAGCGTGCAGCCACTTGGACAGGCACCTCAGTAAAACCGTCAGTGTAGACTGTCACTGATGAGGATCAGCCTAACTCCACACATTCTTCATCGACTGATACTGCTCTAGACTAAAGTATCTGCAATGCGTATAGAGGACCTATCACACGAGTATGGGTACGGAAAATTCAAAACAAGGTTAATTCGCTTCTTAATTCGCTTCTAAGTACTTTTTATTATGATATCAGTGAGGATAGTATGCTACCTAATAGTTATATCTTGTTTGTGTTTAGGTTTGAGGGAATTGAATCATTGGATATTGGAAGACAAGAAGAGTTTGCTGACCCAACGGTATGTTTATTGACAGTGTACGGGTCAAGAAAGGCTTTATTTTAAGGTCTTACACGAATTCAAGTCGTCCCTCACCAGGAAATACTAGCAGATTCGAATTCAAGTCAGGCCCAACTCGGACTCAGGTTGACAGCTAGAGCAGTCCAAAGTAAGTCGGCCATAACTTCTTCATACGAACTCTGATTTGGACATTTCAATACTTGTTAGAAAGATTACGTCGAGCCCATCCTAGATTGTACTCAGAATCCACCAGATTAGAAGAGATCAAGCCGTAATGACTAAAACAAATATCGGCCCATAATCTGGGATTCCTAGATTGAGTCCTAGACTATTTTTAAGTGTTAGGCTGTATATATATAAGGTCTAGCTCGACCAAATGAGGGCAACCACGTTTTATTCATATGCAAATTATGCTCTTGTTATTCTCCTAGGTGTTATTCTCCTAGGGTTTGTGCCACCATCGCCAAACTAGAGAGGGGAATTGAGAGTTCTGCCACAGATTGTTCTTGATTTTCCTTTTAGGAATTAAGGGTTCAATAGATCTACTCTTGCGTGATCAAGTAGATCAATCTATCAGAGCATGTGGTTTTGTGAATTTGAGATGAAAGGTGTGTTACACGGACATCGTGCTGTTCATCAAGTTTGTGAGGTTGCTATCTCTCAATTCTATGTTGAGAAGGTTGGGCTTCTCCCGTATTAGCCACGTCAGCAAAACCACCAGCGTAGACTGCCACGTCAGTAAACCACTATAGTAAACCGTCTCAGGGGATTATTTGCTTAGTATAGATTAGTTCGGGAGGTTAAAAGCCTGGTTTTTAGTTGAAGACAATATTCATCTACAGGGTAGTACTTGAGGGTGATCTAGACTTTTTCCTTTTTAAAATCTTAGGATATGTTTGGTTAAGAGATAGATTTTGAAAAATCTGTTATGAACTATAAGCAGTGAAAAAGTTATAAAATTATTTAGTTTAAGTAATTATAAAATTACGGTAGAATGATTCTATAAAATTTAACAATATGCAACAACGATTTCATATCTCAATTAATAACAAATATAATAAACTAATATGGACTGACGAATGGATAGCGAACGTAAATCATAAAACTATGAAATCCAAAGAATAAACGATTTTCACTTTGTACCGATCAAAAGCTGCTATGATTAAAACAAAAGTTTTATGTGATGGACGGAGGCCGAAAGATCTAGCATCGGCTATCTACAAGATCGCTCGGCGAAAGAGGAAGATAGTCTCCTTAGCCTTTCATAACAACAAATGGGTTCAGGACATTGCTTTCGCGAATGTGCCTCTGTCTACACAAGCCTTAGACAACTTCATTTGGCTTTAGACTAGAGTATCCTCTATGCAATTGCATACCGAGATCGAAGATAGAATCGTCTAGACTGCGCACATTTCAGGGGTCTACACAACAAAATTAGCTTACATCGCTCAATTCAATGTTTCAATCAAATCAAACTTTGTTAAGACAATCTAGAAAGCCTAGATCCTACCGAAGTATAAACTCTTTGCTTGATTTGCCATTCAAAATAAGCTCTAGACCTCGAACCGGTTTGTAGCTTGAGGATGGACACACCAACCGGCATGTGTCCTCTACCGACAAGAGCCGAAAGCAGTCTACCATATTTTTAGCATATGTGGATTCTTCAAGAAGATATGATCAGATATGGCGAATTGGTCAGGGCTTGCTTCGTTAAAGCCCCTGACAAACCTCTCGCCAACTAACGCTTCGATTTTCTTAAGACTGAGACAATCAAAGAAAACAACTCTTGTTACTTGGGAAATCTTTAGGAGCGGAATGCCAGGATATTTCGACACATCGAGTCTAATCCACGTGACCTCATTTAGAAGATTGAAAAAAAAGCAAGAACATCTGAACATGGATCGACGTGGAAGCAAAATGTTTAGTGGCGCGTAGCTAGTTTTTCTTATCTACCCCATCTTGTTTTCCTGGTTTTCCTTTTAGATTCTAATATTTAATCAATAAACTTGGTGGTACTCGTGCAGTTCCTTAAAAAAATAGTTTTATGTGACACCGTTTGATTTAACTTTTTCAGTTTTCTAACCTAGTAAAAACTGAATCAACGATGGCCATCTCGCCGGACAGTCGGAGACGCGAAGAGCGGAATTGGACGTGTGCCGTGTGCGCGTTCGTTGCCGGACAGTTTGTGTTTGCCGTCTCACGCGCGCGATGTTTCCCCGCACGCTACCTCGTAGCCTCGGGTTTGGACTTTGGAAACTGATTGGTTCAATGTGTTTCAGACGCATGGTTCACGGCAGATAGTAATGTCGACGGAAGGAAGCAAACCGGCTGGCTGCTGCTGCCTCGTCCTCATCCATCCACCGTATCAAATAGTTATATACAAAGTCACTTTTTTTTACATAAAAATTGCTATGTTTTTAACAAATATACTGTTAGACTGTGGTGGATGTGACTTAAAAGTTGCTATATTAATGGAAGAAAAAATTTACACTATTAGACCGTGCTGGGTCTAGATTTAACAAAGAATATATGTATTTAAATAGAGGGAAATATGTACAGGGACATAAATAAATATGTTACATGTATGGTTTTTTAACGCTGGAATAGGAAAAATATAAGAATGAATTGTTTCGTATTATATAATTGTCGGGAATATGATCCTGGGCTACCTCCCGAGTGGTTTTAAGCCGACCAGTCAACGGTCAAAGCCCGCTATGAGGACAGTGACGGAGAGCTGAAGGCGTCCGAGTCTAGCACTCGGGCGAGAAGCCCTCCCGACCACCTGAATTCAGACAGTCCCCATTAAGATCTAGGCCGTCATTAATCTCCATAATCTCGCAGTTATTAGTGCGGTTATCCTCTGTGTTATTACCCACAATATGACCGTTTATGTCATTAATACGTCATTAGTGAAAATTTATTTATCATTTGTAACCTCCGATCTCTCCCATATAAAAAGATCGGAGGGAGCCTGAAAATGTAAGTTTGGACGCACGAAGACACACATCCGGAAGGTAAATTCAGACTCATACGATCTGAAGTACCCATACGATAAATGTTATTTACGCCCGAAGCATATTCCATACATAGGATTAGGGTTATTATCCTCCGGGAGACCCGAACCTGTCTAAAATCCCCTGTCTCCGTCTCTTTGATCGAGATAACCATTAGATCATAGCACCGCACCCCTTTTAGCCTGACCAAAAAACCTCCCTACGGGCACCCCTGTAGGGTACTGTTGTCTTACACAACGACAATAATATTACAAGATTTCAAAATTTATGAATACTAGAGATCGTGTCTTAGATGGTTTATAGGAATTAAAAGAAATTTCGAAGAAAATCACGCGTGGAAGAGAAAGTAAGGGAGAAAGAGAGTGTATGGAGCTTCTCGAAAAGGAAAAAAGGTATGAACCTGCTTATTTTTCTTTGAAATAAGCCTTTAAAAATCTAATCTAAAAGATTTTTACAAACCAAATCTTTATTCCAAAGAGTGTCATAGAATGTTTTTTAAGGATCTAAATTCTTCATAAGTCCTTTAAATTTTCTTAATTCCAATGGAGCTCATAGAGTTGAATAAAAAAAAGAATTGAGGGTTTTAATAGGAAAGCGTAGAAAGAAAATAAAATGCATTTACGTTTGCCTCACAAATACACAAACCATCACACTGGTTAAGTTTTCTTAGATAATGAAGTATATCTTCAGAAAACTCGCAACTTGTTTAAACTCCTGTGATAGAGTCATGCATCTAGAGCTTCATCACCATAATAATAGTGCTTTTCTATGGATTATGACATCTCTTTTTAAGATAGGATGAAAGGGATCCTGTAACAAGAAACAATTTTCTCACATTGATGAGTAACATAGGATGAAAATTAAGAAATTTTAACAGGGTTTGCAAGCTATTGCAGCTCATTTACACGAACGCACAACAAACATTATCTGAAATTCTGAACTGGAGATCTCACCGGAAGCAGTTTTAGTTTAACAGGGTTTGCAAGCTATCGGAGCTTAGTTATTTATGTAGATGTATGTCAGAATTTTAGTTTAAAATTCTGTCCTACCAATATTTCGTCCTACCAAACTAGGACGAAGAATACAAGTGGTAGAGGAACGGACGAGATGTAAGAGTCATGATAAGAAGTGTCGTTGAATTACCGCAATATTAATCTAAAACATTCTCACCATAAGTACTTTGAAGTCCTCATGAAATTTCTTTCCTCCTCGGGAGGTTGCTGCGCCTATAGTTTATCTTCAGTTTTGTTTGGTTGGGCATGCCATATAACTATTTAAATTTTAAATTTTAAAATTAATTTATAGGTTTGCTGTTTTCTATTTTTAGATCGAGAGTTTCTTATTATGTGTTTGGATGATTGATCACAAGCGTCCACGTATGCTCCTGCAAATTCTCAAATCAATATAAACATGTCTAAAACGAGCCTTAACTCGGTTTACAACCTTACTAATACAAGCTAAACACAAATTAAATAATTAACCCAGATTAACACTACATTACGGATTTACAAAACTAGCCGATAGTCACACATAGCAACTGAATAATGGTTTTCGATCTTACCAAGTTACTATACTTTCTAATTGACGTTAATACGGATGAAAACCATGTATCACTATCTGTCTGGTTGGGCAGCACTTTATTACAATTAATATTGGTAACCTATCTACTTATCTGTTTTACGATGTAAATCGTTAGATTTTTTTTCAAAATATTTTTTTTCAACTTTTAATAATTTTATAAAAAGATATACACTAACAACAACATCAAATTAGTTTTATTAAATCAATCACTAAACATATTTTAATACGGTATTTATTTAATAGTATCAATGCTAATATATTTTCGCTTAAACGAGAAATGAGAAATGGAGCATGTACTTTTCGTGAGAACATTCTAGACTTGAGATTCCCGGTCTAATCAGCCGGCTACTGTCCAACGGAAAACAACGAGACGGATCCTATCCGAATTCGCTCGGCTCGGATTCAACTGCAGCGCCGATCGGACGGCCCAGATGTGTCCAGCGCACACGGACGGTGGGGCCCAGTGGACGCCATCCGGGCCGTGCATCCTGCCGTCCCCCAGAACTGTCCAATTGCTCCCGCCCACAGATCCAGAGGAGCAGAAGGGAGAACTAAAGGACCACTCGATTTTTGATCGGATCATTTGCTAATCCACCCTACCCCCTTCCAATTTTCCAAATTCGCGCGAATTGTCCGATATATTCTCCAAATTAGGGTTTTTTCTTGTCAGTTTGTGTCAGTGAGTGCGGGGGTTTTGATCGTGCTTGAGCTTTTCTTGTTGAGTCCACCTTGAAGAGCAGGGATTTTGATCCTTTTGTCGTTTTTTTGATCCGGCTATTTCGCTCCAAAATCTGATCTTTCGCGTCAAAAGCTCAGATTTTCGGGGGGGTTTTGGTGCTGCTGGGGGCGTGAGATCCCTCAAGCTGGCGAATCCGGCGCGTCCATGGATCTGCCCCCGAGCTCTGTGTCCCATGGCGAGGCCCAGGCCGGGCCGACCCGGCGCCGGCTCGAGGCGAGGGGCCTCGTGGACCGCGAGGAGCTAGTGCGCGTCATAGCGCAGTCGCTGTACTCGCTCGGGTACCGGAAGGCGGCCGCAGCGCTCGAGGCGGAGTCCGGCGTGCCGCTGTACCCGCCGGAGCATGACCACCTCCTGTTCGACGTAATGTCTGGCCGGTGGGACGCGTGCGTAGCGACGATTCGCTCCATGGCTGGTATAGGGGACAGAGACCGTGTGGCCGCGGAGTTCTTGGTGTGGAGAGGGCACTTCTTGGAGCTTCTGGGGATCGGTGACGCTGGATTGCGGATGGCGAGGGAGGTGCTCTGGCGCCGGATTGCCCCTCTCGGCATTGATCGGGGGAGTGTGCACTGGCTGGCACGCTCAATGATCTCGTGTGAGGGGGCGGTCGCGCCAGATGCTGTGATTTGGTGGAGGATTGGGCTTTTCTTGGATTTGATTGATGCTTTGCCGCCATGGTTCCATGTGCCAAGCGGTCGGCTTGAGCTTCTGGTGGAGAATGCGGTTATCCAGCAGGTTTCCTCTTGCCTGTATCACAATCTGCCGGATGAGGTCACTCTATTTGAAGATCATAAGTGCCGTGAAGAGCAGATACCTTCCGAGTGTTCACAGGTGCGAGTTTCAAAAATGTTGGTTTGTATTGCCAGTTTTGCACAAAATCACAAATGCCCTAGTTATAAGGTTTATAAGAATGTGATAATGTGATATCAAAGAAACTTTAGAAACTATAGCCGTCAGTGTACAGTTTTGGATACTGGGAATTGTTCTGACTTCTGACTAGTTTTCAGAACGTACTTATGTATGACTATCTATTTCAGTGACTTGAATATCTTCTGTAATTTTCTTCAATATATATGCAGCTTTGATCCTCTCCATGCCAGCGTTTGGAGGCATAAAATTATCATGCTACTGGGAGATGTTGCTCTTCACAAGTATTGCATATTTTGTTGCACTAGTGAGGCAGGGATTTGGATCGTTTAAGAATATTTGCACTTGAAATCTGGGTTTTGTTTTGAAGAATAAAAACATTGTGAATAGCACAGTGCAATTTGTTTGCTTTTCTACTTTGCTTTCAAACTGTGTTTCATCTGCCTGTGTCAGGTAGCCCAGCCACAATTTTAGTCAGCATGAATATTTCTGGCAGTGGTTTCCTGTGAATTCTGATTTTTCAACTGTTGTTATATTTTGAATGAAACGAGAATCTTCAAAACTAATGTACACAATGTTTTTAGATTCTTTTTAGTCAAAATGGGATTGCTATTCAGGTACACTCATTTATGTATTCTTTCAGGGATTTATAGCTCTAGACAAGTTTCATGCTTGGGGGAGGGACTGTATTGCGAAGATGGATATTTGACACCATCCATCCATGTTTGCAGATATTATGTGATCATAAAAACGAAGTTTGGTTTGTAAGGTTCTCAAATGATGGAAACTACCTGGCATCTTCTTCAAGTGATTCCACGGCCATCATATGGAAGGTATGTTTTTTACACACCAAAGCAGCTGTGTAAAAAGTTATGTGCTGGTGTTGATTGAGCAATACTACAACTTTGTCTTGTTAATTCCGGTGGTTTATAAGTCAACTCATTAATATACATAGAACACCTTATAATTTTACACACTTCTGGACCACAACCTTGACTAACTCCACATAAAACATATAGTGAACCAATGTTCTTAAGGCAGTAAGATGAGGTGCGGCGACCTACCCCCTTTCAGCAGCCTAGGCAAGTTAGGTGCACGGTGAGGCGACGCCATATACACATCCTGACATATAAATGCTATAGATTTTAGTAGTAGTGTAACGTATACTTACCTTGGTGTTTCCAATGATATGACCTCTCTTCTTTTTCTCTTGTTCCATGCAGCAATCTACATAAAAAAACAAGCTTAGGAGTTAGTATTTATCAAAGAAATGCCGCACAACAATATCAAATAAATTAAAAAATGTAAGTGAAAAATATGAGATATAATTAGCAACATAAATGCATGACAATACGACATTAATAGTAGCATTACATAAGTCCACAACTACAAACTTAAATCCAATAACATAATAAGAAATACAACACAAAAGTAGCAGAATCCAACTCTCAAGTCTCATCTCTCAAATTTGAAATCTCAATATCCATCATCAAACTCATCAGATATATTAGTAGTTCCCATGTTTTGTCCACCATTATTAGAACTATTGGGATCATCCACACAATCAGTCACATCCACATCATCAGGTGGATCTTGATCTTCTTCCTCTTCTTCTTCATTGTCCAAACCCAAGTTATCTTCAACTATGGGTGTATCATTTCTTGCACGCTTGTGAGTAAATAGCTCACCCCGAGTATTTCTATGAGCTCCTTGGAAAATGGCGACCTTGAAGCGAACGTGAAGCACCAACAGCTTCATCAACAAGCTCCCATGTAATGTTGTTGTCACACATACGACAACCTTGAGGAGGTACATGCAATGAATCAACCCACTCATTGTTCCAATCAAACTTCTCAATGACCAAAGGGTCAAAACGTATTCCCTTTCTTTCATGTCTTTTTTGAAACTTAGTCTTCATCTTCCGATTGTAAGAAACAAAGGCAATAGCATTCAATCTCTTGTGCAACAAAAAATTCCTTTTCTTAGTGTGGATCTACAAAATAGCGAACATGGTTAAAACTCAAAACAACAACCAAATGGAAAACATTAAAACACAAAGATCGTACTATGTTACTTACAAATTAAGGTACTTCAGTTTCGTTCACAACTAGAAGATGAAGCACAAAGACTAACAACACGCCTAGCATAGTTGTTAAGGCGTCGCCTAATTGACGATTAGGCGTCGGGGCGGTCACCGGCGG
>KE373079.1:1053620-1066999 GCA_000418225.1 Zizania latifolia
AGAGAGAGAGAGAGAGAGAGATAGATAGATAGATATAGATCTTTTGCAGCTTGTGTTTCATCTGAAATAAGTCTTTGTCAGAGTATTTTATTTCGCTAATCATCTTGTAGGTCAAGAACATAGGATATGTCGACGATGCTACACGATGCCAAAAACCTGGAAAAAGAAATAGCGTGGGTTGCTTAAAATCAAACATCATAGTTCTTCCTGGGTTGCTTGCATCATAATACTTTTCGGTTGTGCCCTTTTTTTCTAAATGATTGAATAAATAGCGTGGTCCTTTCTCTATTTTTTGGTCCTTGGATTGATTCTTGCATTTAAATTTCTCGCGCATGTAGTTTATTGCTTTTACGTTTCTCAAATTTCCTCCCATTGACATTATCATCCATGTAGCGTGTTGTGGGCTAGTAAGCAACCAGCCAATTATGCAACAGTTCCTTTATTATTATTCAGGAACCCAGTGGATGGCTAGAAAAACAAGACAAGTTTGATTGCTTGTTCTATTGTATTCTTTCTTATGTGTGCAATTCTTAGGAAGGACAAGATCTCTCCTGCCCATCAACATCTCATCTTATGAAGCCGTTTTTTTCCCCTTCCAGCCCATGTTTTTTGATTGACCAGTTGGTTGGTGCCTTGTATTCAATTTGTTTCATATTACAAGTTGTTTGATTTTTTAAGAAGTGAAATTTCTCTAACTTTAATTACAATTAAAGAAACATATATTAACACTTATACTCTATTAGGACATCTTTTATGATGAATTTAATAAAACTAATTTGATATTATATTTGCATATTTTTCTATAAAGTTAATCAAAATTACAGAAGTTTGACTTATAAAAAGTCAAACTACTTATAACATATAACGGAATATATAATGGAGAGAGTGATGGTAAGTCTTAGGAATCTTTTTTCTAAAAAATTGCTGTTGTCATCATTTTGACGAGAAAATCACCTGAACGGTATAACAAAATATATATTCCCAACCAGCATGTGATGAGTTAGTATGCTATATTATCTTATATTATGTTGTATTGTTCTCCAATGGAGCTTTTAAAACAAACTTGAAACGAAATGACATTCTGTCAACATAACTTGTCAGTTGCATCAATCCACTTCATGATTTCACGTGCACGAATACCATATACTTATCTACCTTATCTTACCCTAGATAAACTTGATTTGCAAATCACTTTGACTGGTTTGATGGACAGACCAACAATGATCTTTCAAAAACAGAGAGAGATGTCATCAATCCTTTTTCTTGTTATCAACAACTGGTTTAACTGTGATCCTCTGCTGCAAACAGTATGTATTTTGAGAATATAAACTCTTCAAGAAAGCTTGGCCCTTGTGGTATAGTTCAGAGTATATGATGCTCTGCATCTTTTTTTCCTGTGTGCTGCATACTTTTCAAGAAAGGGGAGAGCTGAAAATTGAAAGGATAGGCACATAGATAGCTGTCATCAATGTTGCTCTGTTCCAATGTGTTATGGGCTGCATCTAGTTCGGATTCGTGTCATCTATCAGCAGCTAGATAATATCAGGGTCCGACCACGTGAGTTGACTATTTTGCCTGATGTTTAATTAACAATAACAGTTTTACAACCTACAAACTAACTTGATGGATTGCATGCATGACTTGGCACTGGATATTGATTGCCCTCTTGTGCTGATACTACTAGTATACCAGTTTTCTTGAAGACTCACCAGGAGTTTTGCAGTATGAATGTTATTTAGATCCCCCTCCCTCTGTTCAGTCAATGTCAACATATTTAATTCTCTTGAAAGCAACTCATTCCTTCATTTATTAACAACAATAGATACAGTTCATCCTAGGGGACTTGACTTCTAGGGGGACAAGCTTTACACGTTAGAAAGTTGTTCATTTTTCCATTTAGCTTAATTAGTGTTGTTCATTTTTAATTTTGATTAGTGCAATCACTAAGCTGGTTTTCTTGGTTGCTTTCAGAAGATGTGTGCAATTTGCCTTGGAGGCATGAGGTCAGGTCATGGCCAGGCCTTGTTCACTGCTGAATGCTCCCACAAGTTTCACTTCCACTGCATCTCCTCCAACGTGCGCCATGGCAATCTGATCTGCCCAATCTGCCGCGCCGTGTGGAAGGAGCTGCCATTCCAGGGCCCTCTCCCTGCAGCTGCAGCTGCAGCAGATGCTACCAGTGGAACAGCTAGAGTGAACCCACTGGAGTGGCCAGTGCCACAGGATGATGCGCAGCGGCAGCAGCAGCAGCAGCAGTTGGCGGCAGCTGTGCGCAGATTCTCTCGCGCAGACAGCTTGACCCGGCAATGGCAGCTACCCGTCTTGCGGGCTCTGGATGCCGGCGCTTACGATGACGATGAAGAGCTGGATCCTCAGACTGAGAGTGTGGTTGAGAGCGGGGATGTTGATGCAATGGCTGCTCCGGTTGGGATCATGGCATACACTGCGTTCCCGGCGATTCAAGAGGATGTAGCACAGGAGGAATTTGCCATCTTGATCCACTTGAAGGCTCCGTCTGCGCCGGCGTCGGCGAGCGCCCGCGCCCCGCTCGACCTTGTCACCGTGCTCGACGTGAGCTGGAGCATGGCGGGGACGAAGCTTGCGCTCCTGAAGCGTGCCATGAGCTTCGTGATCCAGATGCTTGGTCCCAGCGACCGGCTCTCCGTCGTCTCATTCTCGTCGTCGGCTCGGAGGCTGTTCCCGCTGAAGAAGATGACGGAGTCTGGGCGGCAGCAGGCGTTGCAGGCAGTGGACTCGCTCGTCGCCGATGGCGGCACCAACATCGCCGACGCGCTGAGGAAAGCTGCGATGGTGATGGAGGCCCGGCGGGAGAGGAACCCGGTGTGCAGCATCGTCCTCCTCTCCGACGGCCGGGACACCTACACCGCCGTGGGGCCGCGCGGCGGCGTGCCGGATTACGGCGTGTTTGTCCCGAGTTCCATCCTTCCTGGTGGCTCGGGCAATCACGTGCAGGTCCACGCCTTCGGCTTCGGCGCGGACCATGACTCCGCGGCGATGCACTCCATCGCCGAGATGTCTGGGGGCACGTTCTCGTTCATCGACGCGGCGGGCTCGATCCAGGACGCGTTTGCGCAGTGCATCGGCGGTCTCCTCAGCGTGGTGGCGCAGGAGCTGCGGCTGACCGTCGAGTGCGCCGACCACGGCGTGCTGCTGACTTCCGTCAGGTCGGGCGGCTACGCGAGCCGTGTGGACGGCGATCAACGTGGCGGCTTCGTCGATGTCGGCAGCCTCTACGCCGACGAGGAGAGGGACTTCCTGCTCACCGTGCGCGTCCCGGCCGCGCACGGGGAGTCCGCCCTGATCACGCCGACCTGCACCTACCGGGACACGGTCACCATGGAGACCGTCCGTGTGGGAGGCGACACAGTGACTGTCCTTCGGACGGGGAACCCCGTGAGCTCCGCCATGTCGCCGGAGGTCGAGCGGGAGTGGCAACGTGTCCGTGCCACAGAGGACATGGCCGCCGCGCGCGCCGCCGCCGAGCAGGGCGACTTCGTGAGAGCCGTCGCGATCCTCGACCTGCGCCGCAGCGTGATCGAGTCGCGGGCGGCGCTGCGCGAGGCCGACCCACAGTCCGTGATGCTGGTCGCCGAGCTGAGGGAGATGCAGGACAGGGTGGAGACGCGGCAGCGGTACGACGAGTCCGGCCGCGCGTACATGCTCGCCGGCCTGAGCTCCCACTCGTGGCAGCGCGCCACGGCGCGCGGCGACTCGACGGAGCTGAGCAGCGTCATCCACAGCTACCAGACCCCCTTCATGGCCGACATGCTGCAGCTGTCGCAGACGCTCCGGCCGGAGGTCGACGAGGCGCTGAACCGGTCCCCGACGCTCGCGCCGTACCACAGGACCGCCTCGCCGCCGCCGTCACATTCGCCGTCGCCGTCGCCGTCGCCGCCGGCTCGCCGCTCGTTCAGGCTGACCAAGTCCTTCCCCGGGCGGCGTCCGTGATGGCGCGCCATGGCATCAGATAGCAAATAACTTTCGGGTGTAGTTATCTGCTAGGTTCACACCATTGTTTCGTTCGTTTCCTACATCTCTCTTTGTTGCAGCGAGACTGTCTCGGTTTACTCATTGTTTGGTCAGGAAATTGCGGTGTAAAAAAAGATTTGGCAAATGGGTGTATGTTTTTTTGGACCCAATTGTTTTTTGTTTCTACCTAAGGTTATTCCTCTTTTGATACTCGAGTAGGATGGAACGGATTTGAAACTGGTGTGTTTAGTAAAAAATCGCCAATGAATTAAACCTGTGAAACACTTTTAAATTCATACCCACCGAACATGTGAGTTTTAAACCAAACTTACCATGTTATATGTTGTTCTTCGAATAATAAGCGATCACTCTTCTATATGCCTTACCATGTTATATGTTATTTGCATTGTTGGGCTCGTATGTGCTTTTATTGCAACACGTTACATGTGCTGTGTGATCTAACGGTTGTTGTTGGACATGACAACTACATGTAGCAACATTCTTTTCTAAAGTTTCATAGATTTTTAGTGATATTCGGGAGGTTATTAGGAGTTTAATTCGTTGGTTTCCATTTCTACTCATGAAAAGAGCAACTGATTCAAAAAAAACAAAAAGAAAAGAAATGCTGAGCTCAGCCACCTGCTGGAAGAGAATGCACATACCTATACTATATTCCGCTTAAGCGATTGCTGAAATAAAAGAAAAAAGTAAATTAATGACCATGCATGGTACAATGAAATAAATCTATATACAAAAATCATATATATACCTTACCGTATACAATAAGACATATATAGAAGAGATATAATCTCTAAAAGAGTTTGACTAAAACAAAATCATCTAACATGACAAAACATTAATGACCTACTTAGCTAAGAGGAGGACATGTCTAATTTAAACCTAAGTCCTATAAGATACAATGGTACCTAGGGTATAAATATTAAAACATCAATGCTAGAAGAGCTAGGCCAAAATAAGTAAACTCATACCAAACTCACAAGAAGGCAAGTCGATGGCCACTATAAGTCTCGCTACAAATCACTTACCTAAGATTTAACAAGATAGTCGGTTAGGTCTAGACTACTTCTAATCTATATATTATTTTTTATACATCCAAATATATACGTAGGATGACTATTTCGATTGGGAGCCGTATAAGCATACTTGTTTCCGTACACATACGAGGGTTATGGTCTAAGATTTCTAACTTTACATAATCAAATCTAGGAATATAATAAACAAATCTATGTATATACATAGTTATGACTATTAATCACCGTCGCATGCTAAATTGGTCGGTGATTAGGTCACCACAATTGACACACAATTGAGAAGATCTCCACATAGGCACACCCATACACTTAGTCAATGGTAAAATAAGTCACGCGGATTGTACATAAAAAACGTTATACAGAAATCGAGAAACACGGTAGGAATATAAACTGAGAAAGAAAAATATATAAACCAATTACAAGGAGTGTTTGTCAACAGAACATATATATCGTGTGTCTATCTCATTGGTTAGTAGCATCCTAATTAGTGACCAACTAAGAAGATTAGACATGTGTTGTTCTAATCTTAGTTCACATATAATATATAAGTTTTTGCGCTACGACAAGCAGTTTATAAGTTTACGTACTTTTTTTTTCAAATTTTGAATATGAGATATGTTTTATATATGTCTACAAAACTGTAATTAATAAAAAAATATTTTCATTCTCAAATATGTAATTAATAAAAAAATATTTTCATTCTCAAATATATGTCAGATTTATAAAGTAGAGAAATAAAATTTGTCACGTTTGTAGATTTGCTAGTTGTACATACGATTTTCTTGTTCCGACAAATATCTATAATTGTATTCGTATTCGTATCCGATATTATCCGTTTTCATATCCAAAATATCTGAATCCGAATCTAATTCAAAAAAATATAATATCATTAATATTCGTCCATATTCAATCTATTTACATCCTTAAATATAATATTAACTATTTATACCTATCTACCGAGCTCACCTCCTCCCCGAAACGAGATCCTCTGCAGTCGGCTTCAGAGGGAAGTCGCGATCCCAAACGTTCGGCTGGGATCTGACGGCGTCCTGCCCCCTGCTCCGGCCGCCGTCCCCCTTCTTCGGCCGCCGCCCCTGCTCTGGTCGCCACGTAGCCCGCTCTGCTCTGGTACCCACGCTCACCGTCGGATCCCAACCGAATGGCTGGGATCACGACTTCTCTCTAACGTCGGGGGAGGATTCGTTCCCCTCCTCCCCTCCTAGTTAAAGATGGCAATGGGTCTATACCCATCAGGTTTGACCATCTCAAATTTATATCCATTAAGAAAAAATCTCTCCATCGGGTGACCCATTTATACATGTGGGTCCAAATTTTCCTCAAGCCCATATCCACGCGGGTAAAATATACCCATCCGGTAACCCATACCCGTAATAACAGTTGGGAGTCGCTGGATGGCTGTGAGGTCGCTGGAGTCGTCTGACGCCTGAAATCACTGCTGGCCGACTGGAGGACAAAGGCGTGGATCGCGTGTCACGTACTCGCATGGAGACGGTGGAGCACTAGCGGTGGCCGACACTGAAGGATGGAGCGTGGAGGCGGTGGAGCACAAACGTCTAGCGGTGGCCTGCACTGGATGTCTCACGTCTGAAACTCTAGAGTCAGGACTAAGGACTGAGGAGGAGGAGAGGCATACACCGCCAGCGACCACAGGACTTAGGGGCTGGGCGCTTGGAGGGAAGCAGTGACTAGGGAAGATAAATTTAGAAAATACTAAAGTAACATAGCATTTTTTATGGATTGGGCTACAAATAAATAGCTCATTGAGTGGTGGGTATCCATCGGGTGACGGATATTGATAGTATGAAACCATACCTATATCCACATACCCATCGGATTTTATTTTTCTCCATTAACAGACCCACGGATAAATAATTTAACCTATATACATATATCTTAATAGAATAAAAACCCATCAGATTTTAAATTTCGGATATCCATCGTCATCTTTACTCGTAGTTAGTCCTAGCCGCCTCCCTTCGCAGGTTCGCAGCCACCACGACTCCACGAGCTCGTGAGTCGTGCCCCCTGCCTCCTCCTCCCAGTTGCCTAACCTCACCCACCAGGCCCCGCGCCTTCGCCGGTTCCACCGCTCGGATCGAATCGGATTCGAGCTCGCGTTCGGTCCGGGTCGCCGTCGCTCCCACTGCCGGTTCCACCCAAATCCCAACGCACTCACAGTCTCCCTCTCCCACGGCTTATCCCTCCCCGCCTCCCTCCGCCGTCCGCACCAACCCAAACCGATTGCGCTAGCCAGCGGGAGGGAGCTGAGGAAGCGGCCTCCGCCTCCGCCTCTGCCGTCGTCGTCGCCGTGGCTGTCTGCGGACGCATGCAGGTAAGCCTCCCGACCTTTCCCTGTGGGCCGCTTCGTTCCGGCGCTCTGCTCCGCGCGCCTGGCGGGTAGCGCCGCGAGCAGCTGCGGCGGGATCCAGGCGCGATGGTTCATGTTCTCGCGTTTCGTTATAGCGGTCGTTGCTTGGTAGATATGGGAACGTGGGAGGTGGGTGGATTGGATTGAATTAGAGTATTAGACTGTGGTGGATTGCCTTGTTGCGGAAACCTCTGCTCGGTAGCTGTTTGGTGAATCGCCTATGTGAGGAGCTGAATCGGAGGCCCCAATCAGCTGAATTGGCCATATCCCAATTCCCAAGTCGATCTGTCTTGGCGCAGTCTGTTGCTGCTGGTTCCTGACTCTGAGCTAACCTTGGTAGCTGGGTTGGAGGGATATGTAGAGTTCAGTCTAGTGCTGATGGCGTGGCGCTATCATTTAGCTTGTAAACTTGATAAGTAAATCGAATGAACTATGTGACTAGTTGAGGAGCTGTCTGACTGATCACTGATGTGATGGTCAAGGGCAGCAAAAATAGCTGTTTAAGCACAACGTCAGCTTGAAACTAGGTCCATTTTTGCAATAAAATAGCAAGGCCACAAGTATGGAAATATGGATTTGGTTAATTGTTTCAATTATTTGCTGATCACCCTGAACAGTGTTTATCATGTATATGGTTTGTCTGACATCTCCATCAAGGTTTGAAAACCTTATTTTACTTCTATTTCTTCACTAAATTTAATAAAAGAACATTGTTTGGGATCTGTTTATTTAAGTGTAACATGTAAGTAATTGCAAATATGAAATCAGTTCTTAAACACACTGCTGGGCTCACCTTTTGGATTAAATAAAAATTACTTCATATATGGACTACTACATGAGCTACTTATATCATGTTTCTTCTATCTATGGGTATGTCTCATCATCAATGTCGTGTTCTGAAATCTGAATATTTAGTTTTTTGTCAGGTTGGACATCCCACATAGCTTGTCTCTTGCTGTATTAAGCTCTTCTGTTTCTACAAATGGCAGCACCCAAGCCTATTACTCGGCTTATTTCACATGTCATTCTTGATTTGGATGGTACCCTCTTAAACACAGGTGGTTAGAAATTTGCATAATTTTCTTGCATTTGTACTTGATCTTTTGCTTACTTCAGTTATCTCATATTTGCTTATCTTTGTTGTAAACATTTGGCAGACTGTGTTGTAAGTCAAGTGCTGAAACCATTTCTAGTAAAAAATGGGAAAAAGTGGGATAGCATGAAAGCTCACAAATTAGTTGGAAAAACACCTTATGAAGCCGCAGCTGTTGTTTTAGAAGATTACGCCCTCCCGTATTCTACAGAAGAATTTCTCTCAATGATTACTCCAATGTTCAATGAGCAGTAATGTCACTCAAACTTCTTAACACTCATATAACTTCTTGCATTCTGTAAATTGCATATTGCCATCCATCTCAGAGGAGAATTTCGATACATTTCTCTTTTTATGGCTGCATTCACTTAGCAAGGTATATGGATTATTTTAGTATTTCTGCAGATGTGTACGTGTAGTTTTCGTAATCAGTTCTCCCAGTAATATTTGAAGTTAGACTACTTAATAATTTCTCCCAAACGTTGTCACGAGATATCTTAAAATCATTTTCTTTATTTGGTGTACGTATGTTCATGTGTTTGCATCTGCATATGCCATGATATGCATCAACAACACCATGCTCTGATGGATTTGGTGCCAAATAATTCATGAAAATAATTGTGATATTCAATGTCATCAATAGATTGGCCTTATAGTCTTAAACAATTCTCTATATTTTAACACATATTTCTATTTATGCTAATGAATGCTACAAACAGGCATCTAATTTGTCATGGAACCATTTTAATGCAAGTAGAACTGTAGAAGTATGTCTTCTTTTCTTTCTAGCATGCTTTCGAAATAATAAGATGCAAGTTGTACTTTGCAAGTCACTGTGGGCGAAACTCCGTATGCTGTAAATAAATAGCACAATTACATATAATATCTGGTTTGTCAAGCTCCTGCGATACAATTTAGACATTGCATTCTGAAGTCTGAACTTTGGTATATTGAAGAAAACTATACTAGAAATAGACAAGAATTGTCCGGTGTCTATCAAAATCACTATTAAAGCTCTTTATGTGGATTTATTTTAAGCTTAAGTTTTGGAAATGTTGTAACTATTGTTCAATGATAAGTTTTCCATGCTGTAATGTGCAGAGAAAGTTGTGTTGAAAAAGAAAAAAATGCTGTGTGCTCTCTTCTTTCAATTGTATTCCTTCCAATTTATAAGTAACTGAATAAAATTCATATTGCAGATGGTGCAACTTAAAAGCTTTTCCTGGAGCTAATCGGTTGATAAAACATTTAAGGAGTAACGGGGTACCAGCTGCTTTGGCTTCCAACTCGCCAAAATCAAACATTGATGCCAAAATTTCCTGCCATCAAGGTAACCTTCTCCTACTTCAGGTGAAAAAAACCCTGAATCTGTGTGTTGTTTTCTTTTGTTTTGTGGAAAGATATATTATATATTAATCACTATATACCATGTTTAGGGTGGAAAGAGTCATTCTCTGCAATTGTTGGTGGTGATGAAGTAGAGAAGGGGAAGCCATCCCCAGATATGTAAGACAATGTGCTATATAATATTTTTGTTACTAGCACATTATGGATCTGTTGAACTCATCTCATCTCAATTTGTTACTTTTGATCTGTTGCTGTTCTGATATTCCAAAAAACTGCCGGGGTGCTGATATTCAAGATTTTTAGAAGCTGCAAAAAGAATGAACACGGATCCTCCAAATTGCCTAGTAATCGAGGATTCCTTGTAAGTTTTCCCCTGTTATATATAATTCTCCACTGTGCAACTGAGCATAGCATGATTAGTTTGATTACTGTGTACACTGTATCTTCATCTATATTTAAACATAACTCTGGTCAAACACCACATGGTTTTGGTGGAACAAATTTTCATGTTTTGAGGTGCCTTCATTTGCATAGAAATTCAATTCTCAAAGGTATGTATATCAAGAAATTTTTTGCTTGATAGTATGCAGATGGTGCATATCACAAATTTTTGGCCTGTTGACTTTGCTTGATAGTATGCAAAAAGTTGTGCAGTCATGCACAACACATAGAACTGTTTACTGATCCTAGGCCTACATAATGTGCATTATTAATCACCACATGATTTATTGGTGTTATAAAATTTAGGAAATAAATCCATTTTACTGTCTTCAATTATTTCGTCGGAGCACTTAACCTCCTAAACTATTTTCTGGCTCATTTTACCCCCTGAACTAATAAAAATGGCTCACTTTACTCTCTAATGATATTTCTCTTTTTTGTTTCTCTTTATACAAGTTGTATTTTGCACTGAGATTTTGTGGGATGATAGATTACATTACACCATATGTCTCAATATTTTTTTGGAAAAAAATTGACTGCTTGCATAGGTTGAAAACACCAAAGACTGGTTTAAACATTGAGATTTAAAACCGCATGTAATCTGTCATGAAACATTTTGAAAATATTTCTGAACTTAGGTTATGTTATCTATATCTCTACAAAATTTCAGCTTAAAATACAACTCATATAAAGAGAAACAAAAAAGATAAATATCACTAATGAGTAAAGTGAGCTGTTTTCAATAGTTTAGGGGGTAAAAGGAGCCAACAAATAGTTTAGGGGGTTAAGTGATCTGATGAAATAGTTCGAGTGAGTAAAATGGACTTTTTCTAAAATTTATAGTGTAGCATGCAGTTTTCTAGTCGCAACATGACTTTTTTAACACTGAGTTATTGGTTGTGCTAGGCCAGGTGTTGCGGCTGGAAAGGCTGCTGGAATGCATGTCATAGCTGTACCTTCCGTGCCCAAAAAGACTGCCGAATTCAGTTCTGCTGATGAGGTGGTCAATTCCCTCCTTGATGTAAAGCCTGAAAAATGGGGGTTGCCACCATTTAACGATTGTATGCTCTAACTCTTGGACTGCCTTCTTTCAGAAAATTGTGGTGATCGTTAACTTATCTGTTGTTAAATTTTCTGTGCAGGGATTGAAGATACCTTACCAATAGAACCATGGTTTATTGGTGGACCTGTGATAAAAGGATTTGGCCGTGGTTCTAAAGTACTAGGAATACCAACAGGTATAGTGAAACAAATAAGTAAAGATCAATTTTATGAGCTCTGTTCTAAAGCATCTGGAATGTAAGCAGTACTTGTGTGGCTTCACATTCTATGATCCATATAAATGATTTTTCTCATATAGCACGTTGCTCACTTTGTTCATTGACTGGACCGTGTTGAAGTATTTCACTAGTTCATTTTTTATTTTTCGATGCCAGCACATCCAATTTACATCTTGACCACTGATAACTTTATGTTTTCCTTGCAGCCAACTTACCTGCAGAAAATTTTTCTGATGTACTATCAGAGCATACATCAGGGGTATACTTTGGCTGGGTCAGACTTTCAACACGAGGTATTTATAAGATGGTCATGAGCATTGGATGGAACCCATATTTTGACAACACAGAGAAGACTATTGTGAGTGTTCCTTAAAACAGAGGTCTCCATGTTTAATCATATCACTTGTTCTAAAAGCACAGTACTCACAGGAACCATGGTTGCTTCACGAGTTTGGTGAAGACTTTTATGGAGAGGAGCTGCACCTCGTTATCGTTGGCTACATACGAGCTGAGGTAATTTAGGACGAACACTATTTACGCCGCAAAACATTCCCAGTATATGTTAATTGCATGTCCCTGATTCGTCACATTGTTTTGTAAATGCGCAGGCCAACTTTCCTTCACTCCAGAGCTTGATAGAGAGGATCCACGAGGATGCACGAATAGCAGAGAAGGCCCTAGATTTACCAGTGTATGCTAGGTATAAAGACTCACCATATTTGAGAACGTCCTTGAAGGAGGACAATTCTGCCAACGGGAAACAGTCAGAGCTAGACTCCAAGTGATCCAACGTTGTGAAGTGAAAGGAACGAAGAATTCTTCTCAAAGAGAAGAAGGAAAAAAAAGAGAGAGATGGCATTGTTGTCGACGCAGGAAGAATACTCTACTGTTCTTGTGCTTATAGATACTCAGTTCTTCTAACTATATTTTGGAACCAGTCGCAGCCTCCAATTAGGCAAGTTCTCCCTCTAGGAGGCGTTTCACACTGCTGCCGCCTGGTTCATAAATACTTGGAACATGCTTCGAATGCAACGAGAGAATATTAAGGCTGGTATAACCCTCTTTCCAAATATATCCTCTCAACTCTCAAATGGTAACTGCCCTTTGAAGGTGATGATATATTTTTTATAAAATTGATTAAAGTTAAAGAGATTTGATTTATAAAAAAGTCAAACGTGTTGTAATAAGAATCGGAGCGAGTATAATTTGCGAACCTTTTTGAAAGAGCATGCTACGCCCAGAGCTTCACAAGCAACAAAATGTATGGCTTGTTCGTTGTCACTTGCAAGGGCACACGGCAATGGCAAGCTTCTCCTACGGCAAACACAAGAGCTCGGCTTGCTCCCGTTTGCTTTTGGGCTTTGGCTCCTCCCGTCCTTGGTCGGCCGCGCGCTGCGTGCCAGCTCCGCGTGGATGACGACGAGAGGAAGATAAAGCCCCGTGGATGACGACGCCGACGCCGACGCGGCAGCGGGTGTGACGCACATGTGCCGCGCCGTCGTGGTGCGCGGCGAACAGCCAGAGCGCGCGGCCGCGCTGCCGTCTCGATCCGTCATGGGACGGCGAGCTCTGCACGCACACGAAACGTTCTTCAAGTGCTCGACCCAGCTCGCCGGCTGCCTCCATATACGTAGGTAGCAACTGAAGCTTGGTCAGGTTGAGCGATTCGTACGAGCTAGCGGCGGCAGCGATGGCTTTGGCGCGACTGGGGAGGAGGAACGTGGCAGGGCCGCTCCTGCTGCTCAACCTCGTCATGTACGTCTTCATGCTGGGGTTCGCAGGCTGGG
>KE373079.1:1100679-1114158 GCA_000418225.1 Zizania latifolia
CCCGAGGTCAATGAACGCCATGCTGCCGCCGGCCGACGTTGCCGCATGCACGCTGCAGCCTCGCCGGCCCGCGCGCAGCCCTAGCCTAATAGGGGAAAGCCGGGGGGCGATTGGCGCCTTTGCCAAGTTTGGGAGGGAGGAAAGGAGAAGATGATGCGAGAGGAGAGAGAGTGGCGCGCATGCCGTCGCGTGGTGCGTCCATTAGAGCAGCTCGCGCGCGGGTTTCCCATCCAAATTCCGATTTTTATGTGCCAGAAATGTTGCGATCTAAATATTCCGTGCTCGCAACCACCGGTGTCCGGTGGCGACCCAAAGTCTATGGGACAAAGTTGAGCCACGGCCCAACTTTAGGGTCGATGATTTTAGTGGCGATCCAAACCAAATCTAGTGGGCCAAATTTGGGTTGCTAATATCGGCGACGGTCCAAATTTAAACCTATTGGTTACGATCCGAATTTGGCCAGTTGGGCCTAATTTTGAGGAAGAGGCAGAGATGTCAATGGAACCGTTACCTCATTTCTCGCGGGGAAATTTTTTTATTAGAGTCGGGGATTGTTATGAAACAACAGTATATCACAGGGATACCCGCAGTACTGATTTAGTTAGGCGATGGGAAGTGCTATGGACGAATCTTGATGGTTATCTCTGACTAAGAGACAGGGGGGATTTTTAGATAGGTTCGGATCTCCCGGAGGATAATAACCCTAATCCTATAAGTGTTTTATGAGCTTTTAGGCGTGAATTGCCTTAAGCCTGTGAAATCGTCTAGCAAACGTCAAGACCTGACCCTCTTTTACAGGCTCCCTCCGATCCCTTTATATGAGAGGGATCGGGGGTTATAAATTATAGTTAATTTTCCCCATTAATGATCAATTATGAGGATAAACGGTCAGTTCGTGGGCAATAACTCCAAGAGATAACAGCAGTAATAACTGTACAACGTGGAGCTTAATGATGGCCTAGCTCTTGATGGCGACCATCCGGGTGCCTGTGGTCGGGAGGGCCTCCCGAGTGCTGACTCGAGGAGCCTTCAGGTCCCCGACCACTAACTGTCTGGAGAATGTTGACCGTTGACTAGTCGTCTTTAATGTTGAGTCTGTTGACCCTTCTTTACTCGATCATCATAAAACCATTCGGGAGGTAACCCGGGATCATATTCTCGACAGCAGCCCCTGAGCTCTTTGCGGCACGCAGATAAAGTTGAGTAGTCAAAAAGGGCTTCAGAACTTTAGTCTTGATGAATTTCTCCCGATCGGTGCACCGCTCAGGTGCACCTACCGGGTGCAGCCCCCGAGACTGGAGTTTCTTGAATAAAATAAGCTCTAAGATCAGAGAGTTTTTTTAAATCCCGCATATTCGGTGCATTGGAGTCCGATGAAACCGACTTGTGCATAGGGATAGATAGACCCATCGAGTGGTTTTTTTGACGAAAAGGTGTCAGTTGGAGCAGTCCAGCATAATGGAGTACTTGTAGTCCTCCTTTGGCAAAAAGACGTCTGCTGCCACAGACCGGCGCCTGTCAGAATCGGCAGGTTTGATGGGACCCACGATAGCTCCAAGGCCGCCTTGCGGACACGAGTATGGTTTTAAAAACTGCAGACGTTGATTTGCTTTCTGCTACCAATCGTTGGATCTGCAATCATCGGTTAGATGGATGGGTTAAAAAATATGTTGACCGGCGTAGTTAATGCCAAAGATTGCTTTGAGACGCATCCTGAGGCAATCACGACGCATCGGGGGCCCGAACCATCGCTTGGGAGGTTTATAAATAGCCCGATTGAGGGTGCTTCATCCTTTCACACACTTCAAGCCTCCAGCCTTCATCTTCTTCTTTGAGCCCTGATTCACTGGCACCTCACAACCCTAATCGCTACTGCGGTTGTATCGTGTGCTACCGCAAGGCGAGCGACTCTTTAACCTCAAGCCCGTAGCGCCACCACTTTTCATTCCAATGGTGGCCCTTGACCCCAATACTGAAGTTTACCGGTCGATGGAGTTCCAGAAGTCGAGGGCGGAGAAGAGGGTGGTGTCGCTGCTAGAGAAGCGAGGCGTCCTCCCGCCGAGTGCACTGTCGGCGTGGCGTTCCGCGGGCGGCGAGGCATTCCCGACCCCAAACACTCACGAGATCGTGGTGTTCGAATCTTTCTTCTCCCGCGGGTTCGGTTTGCCGGCCCATCCTTTCTTCCGCGGCATCCTCCACTACTATGATATCTCACTCTGTAACCTTAACCCTAATTCTATCTTGCACATCATCATTTTCATCCACCTTTGTGAAGCCTATCTCGGCATTGATCCACATTTCAATCTCTTCCGCCATTACTTCTGTCTGAGGCCGAACACCAAGAAGAAGGTGGTCGACGACTACGGATTACAGCTGGGGGATGGGAAGGTAGCCGAGTACAACCCGGTGCCGCTCCCGACTTCCAACAAGGGCTGGCACTCGGGGTGGTTCTACGTCGCCAACCACGAGCCGGCCCTTTCACCGGAGATCGACCGAGTACGGATGCCAGCGCTCACCTGGTCCGATCGCTGTCAGCGAGAGGAGCAGGGCCAGGTGGATGAGTTGGTCGAGATAATCAAGAAACTCCGAGCAGAGGGTTTATCGGGCGTCCACGTGACGCTCAGCTTCGAGTTCTGCCGGATCCAGCCATTGAAGTTGAGGACCCGCCCGGCGTACGAGTACTCGGGCAGGGATGACCCGACCAGGGAGATGACTGAGTACTTGTCTTCGGACGAGGTGAAGAAGAGGGTGAAGCTGATCTTTGCCGGTCGGCTTAGCCTCAACCCCGACGCCGACCCCAAGGCCTTCAAGCTCAGCCGCCCCCGACCACCGGTAAGAATGATCTTTTTGTTGCTGATGATTTTTAATAACATCACCTGTCGGGTGCTGAGTGTTGGAATGTGTAGGGCCGAGAGGCATATTGCTCTCTGCCACCGTTGCCCGAGCAGCCCCACGTGGTCTGACAGAAAGACATCGACCCGCACGCCGGGCCGACCGGGGAGAAGAGGAAGGGCAAAGAGGTTTGTCCTCCCTCTGCGAAGAAGGCAAAAAAGACAGCGACGAAGACGGCGACGGCGAAGAAGGCAACTCCCAATGTGCCGTCGTCCTTCCCCGGAGAGGCTAGTGCCGACTCGGAGACATCCGAGGCGGCCTCGACGACTGGCGACACTACAGCGCCATCATCTTCTGAATCAACACCACCACCACCACCGCCGGTCGGAGCAACTTCAGGCTCCGGGCGGCGAATGAAGATGTTGGCATTCCGGCAGTTGGCGTAGTAAGTCTTTCTGCCGTTGATTTGAATTAAATAATTAAACTTAATTTAAACTTAACTTTTTTTGTTGTTTTGATCAGCACTCCTCTGCCATTGTCCGGGAACGATGGGTCGACCCGACCAGCGTCGATCCCCCAGCTACGGCCACCCCCACCACCGACTTGGTGGTGTTCGTCGGGACGACTGATCCGCGAGTGGCCGCAACGAGTGGGGCACAAGTGTTGGGCACCCCAGCACCAAGCGGGCCGAGCGCCGCTGGACCTATTCCAGTGCAGTCGACCGCAGCGACGCCGAGTGCTGCCACCCCAGACTTGGTGCAGCCAACCGTAGCAGCGGCGAGTACCGTTGATCCATCGCGACGGCAGCGGACGTGGAGATGCCTCCGACTACACCAGAGATGGCCGATCGCCCTGAGGCGGCGCAACAGGAGGTCGAAGTCATGGTCGGGGAGATGCCACCACCTGCCGTCGGTGCGACAGCCGGTGGTCTGACTGGAGCAGTCGAGAGGAGGGTGGCCGAGTGCTACGAGGTACTCAGTCGGCTTAGCCAGGTGACCGACGTAAGTCCTCCTACAAATGTTAGTTTCTTATACATAACTTAGTATATGCATTTAGACTAACTTATTTTATCTTGTGCAGTGCCTTGTGAGCCAGCTGATCGAGAGCACAGGGGCTACCTGCCCCGCTCTCATCCTAGACTTGGGAGCGTTGAACGCCCGAGTCCAGCAGCTGACTGGTCAGTTGGCGCAGAGGGATGCCGACTTGAGGAGGTTGGAGAGGGATAACGACATTCTCCGTGGTCAGCTTAAAATCTGTTCCTATGGTAAGTGCTTGATCACTTTTTATCGTCAGTACTGCTTATTGTGCTTGTATTTGATCAGTGCTTGTCTAACAGAATGGTTGGTGATGGAGGAACGGATTGAGACAGCCACTGGTTTGGCGGACCGATCGGTCGCTTTAGCTGAAATGGTTTTGACCGAGAGAGATAAAGCCATTGCCAGGGCGTCATAGGCGGAGGCCAAGATCACCGAGCTTGAAAAGAAGCTCAAGGAATCTGAAGCGGCCACTGCCAAGTGGTTCGGTGAGTACAAAAGTACGGATCACCGGCTTAAACTTTTTCTTTGCCATTTTTGATGAAGTTTTCTCTGAAACAATGTTGTGCTTGTAGAGCTTCATCGGCGGGTGAACGCTCAGTTTGCTGACCTCGAGCTGCGTTTGAGCAACACTCAGACGCAACGAGATCACTATCGAGCTGGTGCAGAGACGCTCATCAAGATGATTGATAGCGAACCGGCCAGCACCGTGTGGTCGGCAGAGGAGTTCATGGAGCAGCTCCAGGGGTCGGCTACACGTCTACGGGAACAAGCCCGAGACTTCGTTCGATCGGCAGCTACGCACGCGTTTGGGATTGTCCGAGCGCTGTACCCGACAGCATATATGGACTACATCCAAGCGGGGTGGCTGGCGACCGTCAAAGAGTCCGACGTGGAGCGTATCTACTCGGAGGTAGAGGAAACGGCCAATGTCCTTGTCATGGACTTGGAAACTTATCCGACTGAACCTGCTGAGTAGGAGAAACATTATAGAAGAAAAACAATTGTATATATATTTTTTGTGCAATGAAATAATGATTTTCCTTTTTATAAATGTGTTCTATGCCTGATCATTTGTGGTGAATTTCTGACTGTATGTTATAGCTTAGGCCCATAGCACAGGAAAACTTGAGCCACATGCATGCTGTTTGGAACCATAGGCGTCACATGTAGTCAAAAAATAACACTTAAGAGTAGTCGAGTGAATCATAGAACAAAAGTCCAAGCCCCCTAGCAGGTGAAAGAATAATTTAACCTGGTCAGAGCGGATCATGGACTCAAAGTTAAAGTGATAAAACTTCGAATGCTCGAGGGTTGGGCAAAGAAGAAAGAAAGGAGAGCGGAAAAAATCGAACATCTTGATTAATCTAGAATAAGGACTTAGCTTATTGCATCAAGGATAAAAACGTCGAAAATGTTCAATATTCCAGGAGTTTGCGATCCGTTGACCGTCTTCACGTATTAGGCGATATGAACCTGGTCAGGTGACTTCAGAGATAATGTACGGTCCATCCCATGGTGCCGATAGCTTGTGGGCGCCGACTGCAGATTGTACTCGGCGAAGGATTAGATCTTCGACTTGAAAAGACTGACGCACATTACGGTCATGGTACCTTCGTAAACCTTGTTGGTACCGATCAGATTGTATTACCGCAGCTAAGCGAGCTTCTTCAAGATTGTCAATATCTTCTTCTCTTGTCTGCTCGGCTGCGCCTTCTTCATAGTGCTGAATCTTGGGGGACTCGTGCAGCATGTCCACCGATAAAATGGCCTCCGATCCATATACAAAGAAAAAGGGAGTCCGACCGGTGGCTCAGCTAGGCTGAGTGTGAAGATCCCAAAGAACAGCTAGCAATTCTTTCATCCATCGACTGCCATACTTATTGAGGGGATCAAAAATCCTGGCTTTTAATCATTGGAGTATCATGCCATTGGCTCGTTTGACTTGACCATTTGCCCTTGGATGTGCAACAGAAGCGTACTTGACTTCAATACACCAGTCTTCGCAGAATTTCCAAGTCATTGCCGGTAAATTGGGTCCCAAGATCGGTAATAATCTGATGAGGAACGCCATAACGGTATACTATGCTTTGGATGAAATCTACGGCTTTCTTGGCTGTGCTTGTCCTTAAAGGCATGACTTTTATCCACTTGGTGAATTTGTCAATGGCAACAAAAAGACGATCATAACCCTGTGGAGCCTTTGAAAAAGGTCCAACCATATCAAGCCCCCAGCATGCAAAAGGCCATGAAGATGGGATGGTCTGGAGAGCTTGAGCAGGGAGATGATGTTGCTTGGCGAAAAATTGACAGCCCTGACAGCTACGGACTAGAAGCTTGGCATCTTCATGAGCAGTCGGCCAATAAAATCCCAACCTGAAGGCTTTACTGACTAGTGTTTGGGCGCCAGCATGATTTTCACAAATACCCGAGTGTATCTCTTTAAGGATTCTTGACCCTTCTGATTTGCTGACACACTTCATGAGCACTCGGATTGAAGCAGCCATTTTATATAACTCTGATCCCACCACAACATATTGTTTGCTCCTTCTGGAAAGGCGAATGGTTGCATCTTTGTCTTTAGGAGGTTTAGCAGTGAGAATGAAATCAATAATTGGTTATCGCCAGTCTTCTTCATCGTTGGTGATAACCAATACGAATGGAACTTGTTCGTCTTCAGGAGATTGAATTTTATCAACTTGAATTGATGGTTTCGGTAGCTCTTGAAGAAAAATACTACTCGGCATAAGGGCTCTTGATAAGCCAAGCTTAGCCAAGAAGTCAGTAGCCGAGTTATCGTCCCTAGGGACGTGACGAAACTCGAGCCCGCCGAACTTGCCCTCTAGCTTGCGGATCTCCTTGCAGTAAGCATATATCTTCTCGTTGGTGTAGGACCAATCCTTGTTGACTTGGCTGATAACCAACTTAGAATCTCCATATACCATTAATCTTTGAACCCCAAGGAAAATGACAATTCGTAAGCCATTAAGGAGTGCTTCATACTAGGCTGCATTGTTAGACGCCATAAATAATAGCTGAAGAGCATACTTTAGCCGTTCACCTTGAGAGGATATAAGAAGAATTCCTGCTCCTGCCCCATTAATGCTGAGCGAGCCGTCAAAATACATAGTCCAGTGCTCTTGAAACTCGACAATCTGGGGGAGCTGAATCTCGGTCCACTCGGTAATGAAATCGACGAGAGCTTGAGACTTGATGGCCGTGCGAGGCTTGAAATCGAGAGTATATTCACCCAACTCGATGGCCCACTTCACGATCTGACCAGTCGCGTCCCTGTTTCAGAGAATGTCGCCGAGTAGAAATTTAGTGATAACCTCCACCGAATGAGCCTGAAAGAAATGCTTGAGCTTCCTAGCGGTGATGAGGACAACGTACAGGAGCTTCTGAACCTGAGGGTACCGGACTTTGGATGGCCCGAGTACCTTAGATATGAAATATACCAGCCTTTGAACCGGATAGGCGTGCCCCTCCTCCGGGTGCTCGACGACCATGGCGGTGCTGACCACGTGGGTCGTGGTGGTGATGTAGAGGAGCAGCGTTTCACCAGGGGTTGGCGCAACTAGGACCGGTGGAGAAGAAAGAAACTTCTTGAGGTCGGCGAAAGCATGGTCGGCCTCTGGCGTCCATATGAAATCACCTTCTTTTTTCAGCAACTTGAAGAAAGGCATCCCGCGCTAGCCAAGTCAGGAGATAAATTGCCCGAGTGACGTCATGCAGCCTGTGAGACACTTAATGTGTTTGACACTGCTGGACTTGGCCATGTTCAATATTGCCAAAATCTTCTATAGATTTGCTTCAATTCCCCGACTGTTGACTATGAAACCGAACAGTTTTCCAGTTGGCACCCCGAATACACACTTGTCCGGGTTGAGCCGCAATCGGAATTTGTAGAGGTTGCTTACAGTCTCTTGGAGGTCGGGAATTAATTCTTCTGGCCTTCTGGATTTGATGACGACATTATCCACATAGGCTTCAACGTTGCGGCCGATCTGATCAGCCAGGCAGCGCTGAATAGCACGCTGGTATATAGCCCCCGCATTCTTCAGCCCAAAAGGCATTGATGTGTAGCAATATGCACCGAATAGGGTGATGAATGATGTCTTCTCTTGATCTTCTTCCTTCAAGCTGATCTGATGATATCCCGAGTAGCAATCCAGGAAGCAGAGAAGTGAGCTGCCGGCTGTAGAATCAACAACTTGGTCGATGTGCGGCAGTGGGAAAGAATCTTTAGGGCATCTTTTGTTGAGATCAGTATAGTCAATGCACATTCTCCATTTCCCATTCTTCTTTTTTACAAGGACTGGGTTAGCTACACAGTCGGGATGATACATCTCTTTTATGAACCCTGTCACAAGTAGGCGGGTAACTTCTTCTTTGATGGCCTCTTTACGCTCCTAGGCAAAACGGTGCATCTTCTGCTTGACCGACTTGGCAGTCGAGTATACATGGAGTTCATGCTCGATTAGCTCCCGAGGTACGCCCGGCATATCAAAGGGTTGCCAGGCGAATACATCGATGTTGGCGTGGAGGAAGCTGACGAGCGCGCTTTCCTATTTAGGATCCAGCGCTGTCCCGATCAGCGCCGTCTTGGAGGGGTCGACGTCCGAGAGCTGAATACTTTTGTACTCAGCCGGCGAGGGCGCTAAGCCCGATGGTGATGGCGTGTTGGTCGGGATCTCCACGCTAGTGGTCGGCATCGTCTTGGCCGCCTGAATGGTCTCCTCCATTTGGACAGAGATGTCCATGGCCTCACCCAATGTGAGGCTATCTTGCTCGTACGCGTGCGAAGTGGCAACATCCCTCTTTATTGAAAAGGCCCCACCCGGTCCTGAAATCTTGAGGACCAAGTAGGCGTAGTGGGGTACCGTCATGAATTTGGCGAGGGATGGCCGCCCAAGTACAGCGTGGTAAGCAGTTTCGAAGTCGACGACGTAAAACTTGATGTGCTCGGTTCTGTAGTTGTCTTGAGTGCCGAACGTCACCGGCAGAGTGAGCATGCCGAGTGGAATGGAGGCCTTCCCCGGGACAATCCCGTAGAAAGGTGTGTCCATCTTTTGAAGTGCGGACTCGTCGATGCCGAGCGCAGCCAGGGTCCTTTGAATAGAACATCGAGGCCGCTACCACCGTCAATCAAGAACCTCTTGAGGCGCACCTTGAGGATGACCGGATCAATGACCAGTGGGAATCGTCCAGGCTTGGGGGCGTCCATCCACTGATCATCTCTGCTGAAGGTGATCGGGATCTCTGACCACCGTAGGCGTTCGGTCGACGTGGTGCTGATAACATTAACGCGACAGGCCAGCAGCTTCTGCTGGCGCTTGGATTCGGTGGCGATTGTGCCACCGAAGATCATGGAGACCGTTCGAGCGGGCTCCTGGAAATCGTTTTCCGCTGGGGATGCCTCGGCGTCTTTATCGTCCTCTTTGGACTTTTTCTTTTTATCGTCCCGGCGACGCTTGTCTTGTCGGGGGTTTTCTTCCTTCTCTTTCACCATCTAGTTCTACAACTGGTAACATCGGTGGGTGGTGTGGTTGCTGTTAGGGTGAATAATACAGAGTTTATCTAATGCCTCCTGCAATACCGAGTTCTTCCGGCCCTAAGGTCGGGAATTTTTGTCAGCAACCATAACCTCCTTGCCTTTTCGCTTCCTGCTCTTGTTCCGAGAGGAGGACTCGAGGTTGTCGCGGTCCTCACGTGAGGGCGAACGGCGACGATCCTTCTTCTTCTTGTCTTTACCGGATTCTTGAGTGTTCGGGTGCATCTGCTCCCGCTCAGCATCTTCAGCGTTGGCAAATTGCTCGTCGACGGTAATCATCTCGCCTAGATCGGTTGGTTCGTTCATCACTAGATGGCAAAACAACTCCAAAGGCTTACGCAAGCCATCTTGAAAGATGGACATGACGTCGGCATTGGAGATGCTGACGACGGTGTTCCGACGCTTGGAGAAGTGACGGATGTAGTCCCGGAGGGACTCACCGTCCTTTTGACATATCTGGCGTAGGTCATGCCGTGAGACCGGCCTTTGCTAGGTTCCTTGATAGTTGGCAATGAAGACATCGCAAAACTCACTCTAGCAGTTAATGGAGTTCTCTGGGAGTCCGACCAGCCAACTGATGGCGGCCGCGGATAGCATGATAGGGAGGTAATTGACAATGACATCTTGGTTTCCTCCGGCTGCACGGATGGCTGTGTAGTACAGCCGCAGCCACTGGGAGGGGTCTGTCTTGCCGTCGTATGGTGTGACTCCCATTGGACGAAAGTTACGAGGCCACACTATCTGACGAAGATGCTCGGAGAAGGCTAGAAAGTCGTCGTAGCGCGAGATGTTGGTGTCGGGCCGGCCTACCCCCGGCGTGTCGTGGCTCCGGTCGTATTGCTCACTACGATGGAGCTAGCTGCGCTCGTGTTCACTGCGACGACGAGAAATAGTGTTACACGCGTCACGCGCTTCATTGATGATGGTTCGGGCGTCACCCGAATAAGAGCTCCCACATCTCTCGCTTAGATACGAGCGTGCCGGTCGTCGGGACGGTCGGGAATGTGAGCGATGGTCCGGAGACCGTGACCTTGGAGGTGGAGCCACGTCAACAATTTGAGCGGTGGCCGCCTGGGTCATAGCCCGAGCCCTTTGGAGCTCAGGTGAATCAGGAAGGGCGGCTAGCGTCCTCTCAATGGCGATCAGGTTCGTAGTCGGCATGCGGTACACAGCATGGCCTTTGAAGTCCATCGTGTACCGGTTATGCGCACCATGTCACGAAGTCCCGGGCGCTTAATGGGCCCTCACGTGGCGGTCTGATCGGGCGGCATTACTCCTTTGGCGATCGCGCCGGTGAGTACTGGACTGAGCGACGCCGGAGGGCTCATCGTCGAAGACATCCCCCGTCACTATCATGATAATGTTAGGAGATGGCGCCAGCTTGACCGGAGCGATCGGCTAGCGAGGTCGCTTTGAAGCAACCCTGGTGAATTGGCGCCGTTGAACTGTACGCCCACCTGCATTGGCAAAGATGATGAAATCGGCAGGCGAGTCAGCGGCAACTTGTGGGCGAGCCCTGGGTGGAGCTGGATGCTCGGACGCCCGGGGAGCCGAGGAGGGTGCCCTGAGCAGAGCAGATCGCTCGGGCGCTCGAGGGGCAGGGGCGCACAGCTGGAGTGCACAAAATCTTCGCCCTCGTTTGGGCGGTGGTGGTCAGAACCAGTTGGCGCATACAATCACCAACGAAAGTCAGGCTCTCGAAGATGATCATGGCGCCGACGGAAACCTGGGTGTTGACCTTGCAAACAACAGCCATCAAGTCAATCAAAAACATAGACTGACTCACACCTACCTGGCGCGCCAATTGTCGTTGTGTACGAAATAACAGTATACCACGGAGGTACCCGCAGTACGGATTTAGTTTGGCGATAGGGAGTGTTATGGACGAATCTTGATGGTTATCTCTGACTAAGAGACAGGGGGATTTTTAGACAGGTTCGGGTCTCCCGGAGGATAATAACCCTAATCATGTGAGTGTTTTATGAGCTTTTGGGTGTGAATTGCCTTAAGCCTGTGAAATTGTCTAGCAAACGTCAAGACCTGACCCTCTTTTACAGGCTCCCTTCGATCCTTTTATATGAGAGGGATCATGGATTACAAATTATAGTTAATTTTCCCCATTAATGATCAATTATGAGGATAAATGGTCAATTCGTGGGCAATAACTCCAAGAGATAGCAGCGGTAATAACTGTACAACGTGGAGCTTAATGATGGCCTGACTCTTGATGGCGACCATCCGGGTGCCTGTGGTTGGGAGGGCCTCCCGAGTGCTGACTCGGGGAGCCTTCAGGTCCCCGACCACTAACTGTTTAGAGAATGTTGACCGTTGACTAGTCGTCTTTAATATTGAGTCTGTTGATCCCTCTTTTACTCGATCATCATAAAACTATTCGGAAGGTAACCCGGGATCATATTCTCGACAGGGATGGTAGTTTTTTTTACCCGTGGAGAATTATACGGAGAAAAATCAGTCTCCGTCGGGTCTGGCGAGGGCAGGTATGACCCTCCACTCTCTGTCCACGTTCCCCGTGGTGACCCGGTTCAAATCAACCCAGAATAATAGCCCAGTCCAATAACTACACTATAAAATGATGCTAGAATTCTAAATCCTAACTTTTCTCCCCCGTTCTCTCTCCCACAACCTAGCCGTCGCTCTCTCCGACAACCCAGCCGCCACTGGTCGCGCCTCTGCCGCTCTGCCTGCCGCGCCGTGCCAGAGCATCACCACCCAAGACATCGTGCCGTCTGCTGTCATCGCTCGAGTGTGTTCGACACCGCTCGAGCTCTCCCCATCATCTTGTCTGTGCGTAAACATAAGATAGGACAAGTTCATCCACTCATTTTTTAAATAAACTCATAAATAAACTTATTTTATATCTAAGTGAAATATTCTTTCTCAGCATCATCTATACTGGCACTCTCCTAAATAAACATCTCTAAATCGAGTCCTACGAACCAACCAACACCTAAATAAAAATAATAATAATTTGTCACTTTTAAGATGACATCTTTAATTATGATACCATTTCGAAACAAAGATCATGTGGACCGGATAGAAAAAAAATAAAGTCACTTCTTGGTGATGGTAAATTGTCAAATATCTCGTTAGAGTCATAGTCATCCAGCGTTCCTTCAGGGATTGCTAATGATTATGTATTCAGTTACAGATTTTATACTAGACAGTTCAGGCAGATTTCAGACTAAAACTCCTCGTTTCTATTGGATTTTTATTAAAGTAATTGCTCTAAAATCTTTAAAATTTTTGAAAGATTAGTGGGTACTAGACACTTCACTCCACGAAAGGACACTAGTTTCAGCTCACTGAAGCTCAGATGCAATGCAAGTCAGTGATTGTATTTGTAGCCAAGTATTTCATGGCAGACACATGCCGAAGTCTTCTTGTCTTCTACCGATCGAGCTAGCTAGACACGTGGCTTGTCGTCGGCTAGCCTAGCCACCTTGTCCTGCATGCGGTTCGCCGCCGCCGCCGCCGCCGTGGCGTCCATCTCGAGGGCGGCGCTGAGGTTGAGCGGGGAGACGTAGTCGAGCGAGCCGTTCATGAACTGGCTGACGATGATGCGGTTGGCGCGTTCGGTGGGGTGGTAGGCGTCCCAGAAGACGTACTTGTCGCGGTCGGCGCAGAGGTTGGACATGGCGGTGCAGAGGCCAAGCCCGTTGTGGGGGCCCTGGCCGCAGCACGCCTCCTTCGCCGTGGCGAAGCCGAACGCCGCCGGGTCGCTGATGAAGTCCATGTGGACGCGGAAGGCGTTAGCGGCGATGAAGGTGCTGGCGCCGTACCGGTCGTTGAGCTCGTCCAGCACCCGCGACAGCTGCGGGTTGAAGAGCTCCGACGCCCGCATCAGGTCCGGTGCGCACTCGCCGTTCCGGCTGTGCATCGCCCTCTCCGCCGGCGCGCACCCCAGCGGCCCCGTCCCCGTCACCAGCACCCTCCTCGCCCCCATCTCGTACAGCCTCTGCATGCAACCATGCACAAACACACACCACCATATTCCAAGCTCAGAGACAGTCAGAGTCACACACAAAGAGAGAGAGAGAG
>KE373080.1:87050-97160 GCA_000418225.1 Zizania latifolia
TGAGGGAAGCTGTGCGTCTTCATACGCTCCATCTTTTTTTCAGAGAGTAAGAAGCAGCATTAATAAAATCATTAGTTTTGCCACGACTGGCAGAAAAAGGAAAAGAGAGGAGGAGCCAACGCAAAGCATCATGTTACCTCTTGAAATTAAACATGATGTTTCTGAGAGGACCAATGGAGTAGTGAATGGCAGGAAAAGGAAAAGAGAGGATGAGGAGCCAACACAAAGCATCATGCTACATGACATTTCTGAGAGGATCAATGGAATAGTGAATCGTTTACGCATTATGGGCAAGTCTGTGCAGGGGGCACTTCAGCTTGAGATCTCAGGCCACGATATGGTGTCAAAGCAGTGGCGGAGTATGGCCAGGAGCTCACGCCTGACAACTTCCATTCCAGTTGAACGCAAGCTGTACGGGAGAGATGTAGAGAAGGACAGCATAGTAGAGCTATTAATGAAGGGGAAAACTGACGATCTTGGTGTTCTGCCATTAGTTGGTGTTGGTGGTGTTGGGAAAAGCACGCTTGCTAGATTTGTATACCATGATCAAAGAATTAAGGATCATTTTGATTTGCGAATGTGGGTTTGTGTATCCGATAATTTCAATGAACGGAGACTAACTCGTGAGATGTTAGAGTTTGTGTGTAAAGATAGACAAGGGCATGAAAATATAACCAGTTTTGATGCACTGCATCAGAAGCTTTCAGAGAAAATTAGAGGCAAAAGATTTCTGCTTGTATTAGATGACATGTGGGAAGATCACGACAGAAGCAGATGGGATGGGCTGTTAGCTCCTTTGAAACATAATGAAGCAACCGGCTGCATGATTTTAGCAACAACTCGAAGGCCATCAGTTGCAAGAATGATAGGAACAGTGAGCAAAGTTGAAGTGAAGGGTCTGGATGAAATAGAGTTTTGGTCGCTTTTCAAGTCATGGGCTTTTTTTGGTAGTGAGAACCAGGAGGGTGACCCAATGTTGCAATCCATTGGGAAACAAATTGCTAAAGCACTAAAGGGCAGAGTGTTGGTGCACTTTTGAACAGGAGTGTTAGTTCCACATGGCTCAAGAGATTATCCTACGTTTCGACTGTGCCATGGAGCATAGGACCCTATCCCAAGTAGAAAACCTTCTTCGTGCCCAACTGAAGCGAAGAATCGTCAGACTCGCGGTGGTTGAAAAGCTAGGAAAAAAGCAAGCCGCAAGACTTAGCTGGCTTAAAGAGGGCGACGCTAATACAAAATTCTTCCACGCGCGTGTAAACTCAAGGAAAAGGAAAAACCACGTCCTCCGTCTCCATGATGGTGACCAAGACAATTGGGCCACCTCTCATGAAGAAAAGAATGCTGTCATTGATAACTACTTTTCAAAAATCCTTGGCTCCACCTTCAGCAGAGAGAAAGTGGTTGCTTGGGAACACTTAAATCTCAGCCCTGGACTCTGCCTTCTCAGAATCAGAAGTTAAGGAGGCCATCGACGCTTTGCCCCTTGACAAAGCTTCGGGCCCAGATGGGTTCAATGGCAATTTCTACAGAGCCTGTTGGACCACAATCAAGGAGGACTTGTTGCGCGCTGCTAACACCTTCTATAGCCTCCGGTCTCACAACTTAGCTTGCATGAATTCGGCAAATGTGGTCTTAATTCCAAAAAAAGACGACGCGGAGAGCCCTGTGGACTTCCGCCCTATTAGCCTGATTCACAGCTTCTCCAAGATCATCACAAAAATCTTGGCTCATCGTCTTACAAAGGTTCTAGACCCTTTGGTCTCCTACAATCAGAGTGCTTTTATCAAAGACAGGAGCATCCACGATAATTTCATACACGTCAGAAATGTGGCGCGTTGACTGAGCCACTCGGCTTCACCTGTGCTTCTTCTAAAGCTCGATATTGCCAAGGGCTTCGACTCGGTGCGCTGGGACTACCTAATCGAGGTCCTTACACATCTAGCATCTAGGCTTCCCGAGACGGTGGTGCGACTAGATTGCCATCATTCTATCCTCGTCCTCGTCAAGAATCCTCCTCAATGGCGCTCCTAGAGATCAAATTTGCCACCGCCGTGGCCTTCGCCAGGGGGACCCTCTATCCCCTTTCCTATTCATCCTAGCTATAGATGTCCTTCAGAAACTTCTCCAACGAGCAACAGATTGGGGCTTGCTCACTCTGGTCATCAATGGGAATCTGTCTTCAATCAGAATTTCCCTCTATGCTGACAAGAGAGGATGTTCAAACTCTATCTATCATCCTTCGAGACTTCGGCCTAGCATCGGGATTAAAAGTGAAGTTTCTAAGAGTCAGGTGGTCCCGATCTGCTGTGGAGATATTGACCTGGATGAAGTTCTACAGGATTTCCCTGTCCCAGTGACAACCTTTCCTTTGAAATACCTTGGGCTCCCCCTCACAGTTGGTTGCCTTCGTCGCGCGGATCTCCAATTCATCGATACAAGATAGCGAGCCGTCTCTCCGCCTGGCGAGGAAAGCTCCTCTCCCATAGCGGCCGCCTCACACTAGTCAAATCGGTGCTCTCCATGATTCCAACCTATTTTCTCTCAGCGATAAAAGCACCAAAGTACCTTACAACAAGCATCGACAAGAAAAGACGCCGGTTTCTTTGGACTAACGTAGATACCCTAGCAGCCAGCAAATGTAAAGTTAGTTGGCTGAAAGTCTGCCGCCCTGTGGAGCTAGGAGGCCTTGGGATCTTGGACCTCCAACGTTTTGCCCGCGCTCTTCGTCTTCGCTGGCTTTGGCAAGATTGGCATCACTCTTCCAAGCCTTGGGTTGGCAAAGAGACACCTTGCAACGAGGTTGATCAGTAGCTCTTTGCCACCTTCACATCCGTAAAGATCAAAAATGGCCAAAAGGCAAGGTTTTGGCAATCCCCATGGCTACATGGCCACCATCCGATGGACCTCGCGCCAACAATCTTCTCGGCGGCCAGACAAAAGAGCATTTTAGTCTCTTGCAGCCTTGCAAGACAACAAATGGGTTCAAGATCTCGATTCCTCCGGACTACTTATCTCTTACCAGGCCTTGCAGGAATTCGCCCAACTTTGGGCCAAGGTTTGCTCCGTTGGGCTACAACCTGAGATCGAAGACACGATGACTTGGACAGCCTATAAGTCGGGGGTCTTCTCGACCAAATCTGCTTACCTCGCCCAATTCTATGGCTCGACTAGAACAGACTTCATTAAAATCATTTGGAAATCCTGCGCTCTGCCAAAATGCAAGCTCTTCGCATGGCTGGCAATACAAAACAAACTTTGGACCTTAGATCGACTCACACATAGAGGTTGGCCCCATCAACCATCCTGTGTCCTTTGCAAGCAGGAGCCTAATTAAATCTTTGCTCCATCTCTTTAGTAATTGTAGATTCTTCAGGAGGGTTTGGTTTGGCGTGGTGGATTGGTCGAGCATTCATTCCATAAAAGCATTCCAAAGACCATCTCCTTCTACCGCTTCGATCACTCTTTGGTGGTCTAATATCGCTTCTACTCTAGGGCAACCGAAGAAAACTACCTCTTCTCTAATTATCCTTGTCACTTGGGAAATCTGGAAAGAGCGAAATGCCAGAGTGTTCAAGAATGTAGAGAGTGGATCTGTAATAATTTAATAATAATAAAAAAATCCCAAAATATCAAAGTAAGCCAAATGTTGACTATACTCCCAAAAAAGTTGACTTTTTGATCCGTTGCTCGTATGGTCGATCGGGAACCGTGGTTACGAAGATCTCGCCGAGATGATTCCATTTTTGGTATTAAACTTATGTTTCGGACATCTGATGAATCACAATAGGCCCGATAATTATTTTATTGTATTCATATTATTGCATTGTGGTTATTAAATTTTATGTTCTATGTACCTCCATTATTACATTGTACTTATTACATTCATTTTATTTCACTTTTTAAATTAATGTTCTATGTTACATTCATATTTCATTGTATTCAGAGTATTCATATTATTTTATTGTGGTTTTTAAAGAGTATCTTGCTTCTTACCTCCTTCCAAACAAATTTTGAAAAATAAGTTAGAGTCGCGTAACCGATTACGTCATCTCCCGTTCGGGAGTGTTGGATTATAAATATGACTGGGCAACTGGTCATATTTATAGGAAGACGCTCCCAAATTATCCACACACTTTGGACAGTCTAGGAATGTGTGGCCCGTGTAGCTGGACTCAGTGGTCCTGTACGGTTCTAGAGAGAGTTTTGGTGGTGTCTCCATATTGTTCTCTAGAAATATAACCCTCTCGACTTCAAGTCGAGACATGTATTTAGAGAACAGCGGGGAGATGCTGCCGAAATTCTATCTAGAACTATACGAGACCACGGGGTCCAGCTACATGGGCCGCACATCCCTTGATGGGATTTAGGACCTATCCTTGTCTACTAGTGTCCAAAGTCTAGCATCGTTCAATCGTACATTTATTGGTGATGATACTTGGTTCGATTTTTTGTAATGAAACATTAAGGACTCCTATCTCTTAATGTTTAGATGTCTAGCCATTCCTCTACCGGGTCTTCTAGCCCTACCGATGAGGTCAAGCTAGCAATAAAGAAGCCAAGGGCACAAGCAAAGTGGCCGATGGATAAGCTAATTGTCAAGGTGGTAGACAACGATGGCATGCCAATAGATAAAGCGGCCTTGCAGTGGTGGAGAAAATAAATTTGTAGGATTGAATGCACGGGAGAGGGTCCCGTTGACCATAAGGAAGTTCGACGATCTCAATCGAGAGCAGAAGAATGCACTCTTTAATGACGGGATCAACAATTTACTCGAGTTTCCCAAGAAAAAATTAAGGCGACATCGTTCAGGACAGCAATGAAAATGATTGCTAAGCTATAGAGCTCTCACAAAAGCAACCTTAGAACAAACTTTGTCGCTAAATACCTCAAGCCCTTCACTAAGTTTCTATACCAAAAAAGGGAGGACTTGGACCAATTTGTGAATATGAAGAGCTCAGATGCATTCAAGGCAGAAAGCTCTGTGAAGGAGTTATGGCCTAGGAATAAGCTACCCCATAACCTTGGCATGACTTGTTATACGAGAAAGAAAGACAAGTGGTTGGCTGAAGATGCCAAGATAGTAAGTGAGGGCAAGGAAAATCCATGGCAATAGTTTCCCAGAAGATCACAACCGTTTCTAAGGGCCCGGGGGGAAACAATCACAAAGCGGTGAAGTAACATGGACCTCGAGCGAAATGACGATAGTAGCTCAAAAGGTGAAAGATCTTATCGTGCAGTCATCAGAAGGATCCTTCACAGTTGTACGAGAGAATGATGAGCTAACAAGTGCTCCAGGAAACCCAGAGCACCCTGGTCACGTGCGAGGCATGTCTAGCTCGCAAGGCTAGAAGTATGATTTCCTAGATAACACTGACATGTACAAGAAGCAAAAAAGGTCTGGGAGAATCGATGTCGAAGCACTGACACAGTCCATCAGAGACAATGTATATTTAGACCTCATGAGAAGGTTCACTGCACAGGGCATTATCCTTCTAGCTGGAGCTTTACTTGGAAGCCTCACATGTGCCAGAAAGAGCAGCCAAACTTCAAGAGAGATCAAGCAACCAGACCTAACCCCCAAATCTCACGAGGCTGTGCAAGATACAATTGACCAACGCACTTGACCCACCTCATGCTTGCTTGTCATAAGGCCTGGGGGGTATTAGATAGAGGTGGCTAGGGGTATGGTCTTCCTAGATATGCATGAGCTACACACGGTCCCGATAAGTGAGGGGTATGCAGTTGTGTTTGTCGATTTTGTGAACTCCAACGTGGTAAACACCATACTACCCATTCCTCCAAATGATGAAATCAACAAACTAGGCTAGGCACATCTACAAAGGATACAATGGAAATGACTCCAAATTATTGTCGAGCCTAACACATCTGCAAGCTAGGCTCAAGTGATTCATGCTCGACCTCAACATCAGGCTCCTGCTCAACCTCCTACTCAGCCTACTGCTCAGCCTACTACTCAACCTCCTGCTCAACCTCCTTGCTGCTGTTGAGAAAGATAAAATAGCCATTATTGTGCCACCGCCTAAAAAGCTGATGGAATTGTGCCCAAGAGAATTCTGGGGGAACCGGAAGTTCTGGTTGAGGGCCGAAAGTTCCGAGTTTTGGAGCATCCAGAAGTTCTGGTTAGACCGGAAGTTTCGAGCCAGCCTAGTTTCAGTTTCTGGAGGAACCAGAAGTTTCGGTTGGACCTGAAGTTCTAGGCCTGCCTGGACGAACCGGAAGTTCAGGTTAGACCAGAAGTTTCGGGTCGAAATAAATTCGATACAGAAGGTTATTTTCGGAAGTTCCGGTTAGAACCAGAAGTTCTAGTCCAGAAGAACAGATTAGATCTGTTGGGCTTTAATACAGATTAAAGGCCTGTGACAGGGCACTATATAAAGAGAGGAGGGGCTAGCACGAAAAGGCTGCTACTTGATGTTGGTTTGATCAAACCCTAGCCGCCACATCTCTTCTAGCTGCACTGGTTGTAGCGATCTCTCCCCTAATATCCCGTGCGATACTAGCATACTGGTGAAAGGTGATCCCGTCCCTGTACATATGGATACCGTAGAAGCACCACAGATCACCGGGCTACGTCGACTTCGTAGAAGATGAATGGATGGAGCCGGGAGGAGTAGCTCGAGGACGCGCTTCATCGACTCTACTTCCGCTGCCCGAGCGTGCCTCGTGGCTTGAGGTAACGATCCATGATACCATTACACGCATGGTTCCTAAGATAACGGGGTAAAAGTTTGAAATTAAGCGCTAGCGTAGCCTCACCATAACCCACAGTGGTATCAGAGCCTACGTGCGTAGTGTTCGATCTGGATCGATCACATATAGTGATATGTGATGGAAATAGATTGGATCTATTGTTTTTATCGTCGGATTTTCGGAAGTTCTGGGTGTGACCCGGAAGTTCCGGGCCGAAATAATTTTCGATACAGAATGTTATTTTCGGAAGTTCCGGTTGGACCGGAAGTTCTGGGTCCGGAAGTTCTGATTGGACTAGAAGTTCCGGACATAAATAAAATCCATACAGAAGGTTATTTTCGGAAGTTCCTGGTATGACCCGGAAGTCCTGGGCCTAAATAAATTCGAGTCAGAAGGTTGATTTCGGAAGTTCCGGCCCTGAGTCGGAAGTTCCGAGCATTTCGACCGAAAGTTCCTAGCCTCTGAGCTGGAAGTTCTAGGCTTGGTTCAGTCACGTCTAGATCCCGCCTAACTCGTTTTTGTAGGGAATGTTGTGACTGGTATGGCCTTGCAAATGTATGAGATGCATGAATGTAATAACAAGGCATGTGTATCATGGTTAATTACAGCCCAAGGCTGTTCAAATGTTGTATGACTTGCGTGTCGACCTATGATGCTTCTGCTCATGTAACTAGTATAGTGCTATTAGGTGTAATAGAATGATACCGGTTCATGGAGGCCTGAAGCGTGATGACCCGAAGGACAGGAACCATGGAGATGGAGATCACCATGCGAGAGGGCCATACTATGTCACAGTTAATATGATTGCCTGTGATGTTTACTTATGTTCCTGTCATACTATTCTTGCATGTTTCGTGTGCGGTAGACATCGTTACCATGTTAGAATAGTTTCCCTCAAAAAAATTAAGTATTGATGCTCTTTCCAATAGCTGTACCTACCAAGGTTCTCGATCATCGATGGTGGGTCTGCCAAAGCAGGGTGCCATCTTTTATCTTGACCAATTAGGGTGGATATCGGACAATAACATGCATAGTATTGGTTTGCTTAACAAAGCTATCAAAACGGTTTTGGGCTTTGGGGCATGGAGTTGAGAGTCGGGCATTGGATGCTACCCCAACGAACAAGAGTCACATATGGTGTGATTAGCAAGTTGTTGGGACATGGGGAGGCTACGCTAGCCAGCAAATTTTAATTTTTAACCCCGTTGGCCCAGGAACCCATGCGCGTGAGGGATCATGGATAGTTACCTTCTAACGCGAGATGCGCTAGTGCAGCGGAAGAAGATTTGGAGAAGCGCGTCCTTGCTCGTTCTCTCCTTGCCTCACCCGCTCGCCGGCGACCAAGTCGATGAAGCCCAGTGATCTTCACACGAAGAAGACGAGTGCTGCTATTCAAGCAGCACCTCCACGAAGTCCACACGTACAGGGACGAAAACACTCCACGCCGGCGTGCTAACACCACTCGTGAAGTTTCTAGGGTTTGATCACAACCTTTGTGATTACTTGGGAGAGAGGAGAGGTGACGGCTAGGGCTAGGGTAGAGCAATAGCAGCAGCCCCTTGCGTGCCACCCTCTCCTCCTTTATATAGTGCCCAGCATGGGCCTTTTAATCCAAATTAAAAGCCCAACAGATCTAATCTGCGCACCCCAGAACTTCCGGCTATAGCCGGAACTTCCGGTCATCGGAACTTTCGAATCCTATCCGGAACTTCCGAAATTACCCTTCTGTATCGAATTAATTCGGGTCCAGAACTTCCGGTTACAGCCGGAACTTTCGAAATAGACCTTCCATATCGAATTAATTCTGACCCGGAACTTCCGGTCCAACCGGAACTTCCGGTTCGTCCAGAACCTAGAACTTCCGGCTACAGCCGGAACTTCCAGAAGACCGAACCCTGGGGCTGGCCCAGAACTTCCGATCCCATCGGATATTCCGGATGCTCCAGAACCCGGAACTTCCGGTTCCCCTAGAATTTTCTTGGGCACAATTCCATCAATCTTCCACTTGCACAAGAACCAATTCTTTAAACGATTTGAATCCATCCCCTTAAGTGTATGACCCGATAGGTTCATACACAAACGGCCGCTACCCGGAAACCATTTCCGAATCGCCGATCAATAGCGGTACCTAGCAGCACATATTGACCCCCGAATGCATACAAAGGCAAAATCATATTTCCAGAACCTAGATGCACTCATGCACCAGTCCCTTTACCACACGACGTCAGTCAAGCTCAAGGCGAGATACGTGCCACCCTTGTTGGATAGCTTGACATTTCACTCGATCAAGTAGTGGATTCAATCATGACTAACTCTTTAGTCATAGTGGCATGGCCATGCACTTTTCCAATCCGACTACCTCGAGGGGCCCAGAGACGTCTCTCCCGTTACTAGGAGGGGAAAATTCCATCTTGACCGCTCACATCCCACGACATGTTTCATAACACACCTGTAAGTAACCTTTATGGCTACCCAGTTACGGAATAGCGTTTGGAAACCACTAAGTGTACTACTACACATTCTGGAATCAAATGACGATCTTAGGTCTAAGGACTCTGCAGGTACACCATTTGAGAACAACTGATGGCACATCATGATAACAATCCCAGCAGTATCTCAAAGTGGGTCAATCCAACACCATGTTCACTAACATGTGTCCACATCACTGATTTGACAAATTCATGTCTATGATCTGTGAAACATGATCATCAATCAGTCGGATGTGCTAATCTATAAATCATCATTGTTCCACATGACGATATGAGTTTAGGGATCGTTTTGAACAAAGTCATAAAACAAAGAGTCTCACAAACAAGTCATCAACCCATTGATCAATGTAAAAGACATTTATTCAAGGAACAAGATAACAATTATCTGTATTATATAAGCATAAACTTTACTCCTATTCTCACATTCACTACTCTTGCCCACATAAGTATCTAATACCGATAGAGCTCAAATGCGCCTCATGCTTGGGCTGTGAGAGAGGCTTTGTCAACGGATCTGCAATGTTCAAATCCGTGTGCACCTTGCAAACCTTCACATCACCTCGATCTATAATCTCACAGATCAGGTGATATCGCCGAAGTATATGTTTGGACTTCTGGTGTGACCTAGGCTCCTTGGCTTGCGCAATGGCACCACTATTATCACAATAAAGGTCCACTAGACTGGACGCACTAGGGACCACACCTAGCTCAGAAACAAACTTTCTGATCCAAACCGCCTTTGCAGCTTCAGAAGCTGCAATGTACTCGGCCTCTGTCGTAGAATCTGCAACCGTTTCTTGCTTGGAACTTTTCCAACTCACTGCGCCTCTATTGAGGCAGAACACAAAACCTGACTGCGATCGCGAATCGTCCTTGTCAGTTTGGAAGCTAGCATCCGTGTAACCAC
>KE373080.1:219371-234809 GCA_000418225.1 Zizania latifolia
GAATTAATCCAACGCGGTGGCCAGGCCATTTTGCGACAACATCCTTCTACTTTGCTAAAATTAATCCAAAATCCTCCTTTTCCTTCCAGATCTGTCCAAGCCACTCTCCCTCTCCCATCCTCTCTCTCTCTCTCCAAGTATAGGTAAAATTTGCTTTCTGCTCAAATAAGGGACAATTTTGCTACATTAAAAAGTAACTTTTTTTTTATTTGTCAGTGCATGTATGCAAAGGTACACGACAGACCGATAGACTCACAATCTCACAACGCTCGCTAATACTGATTCCGCAACTAATGACAATGGATAATGGATATGTACAAAGGTGGGTCACAAAGTTATGTTCAGAAATACGGTTGATTGGTTCAGATAAACCAACTGTTCAAACAAATCTGCAAATTTACCTGGACCTTTCATTACTGGACGTATCTAGTTAGAGCGAGTTCAATCAAGAAAACAATGGATATTTTTGTAACAGCAAACATGTTATTTTTTGGAAAACAAGAATTTTGTGCAGGAGCAACTCAGCTGCCTTAAAGGAGTCTAATTGCGCTATTTCTCCACGGGAGTCTCAAGTGGCAAGCACGAAAAAGTACATTCCAAAGATAATGCAACAACAATGACATGCTTCATACAGTTTTCTTTTGTAATGCAAAGTTCCAAAGTTCCACTTGAAAAATGTATATATATTAGTATGTAATCGAAACAGTAAAACTTGCAAACAAAAATAAAAACTAACATCACCACTTAGGCATTTTAATTTTTAAGGCAAAAACTGCTCTATAGGAGAGCGGTATTTGGTAAAAACTGCCTACCTAAATAGTGTTTTTTTTCTCTCCTGCCTAGAGGATTCAAAAAACAAAACGAAACTCAAGAAATTTTGCAAAGAGGCTCGTTTTTAAATATATATCACATTACAAAAACCACCCCCTAGTAGATGATTAAAAAAACTCGAAGAGGATGGTTTTTAAATATCATCTTTCCTAAGTGCGCATGGTAAGCTATTTAAAAAAGTTCCAAACAGACCCTCCGAGCGGGTGGGTGTTTGAAATTTTGTCGACGGTGGTGCTGGGCAGCGAGGAGCGACATGAGCATGGCGAACAGTTGGAAGTGTTAGGAAACCGAATATGCAAAAGATAAACATTATTTAATTATACATGTTTATCTCTTAGGGGTTTTTGCCTATAAATAGAGGGGTTGTCTCCTCATTTGTATGCTGATGAATCTAAGCAATAAAAAAGTTCGGCTTTTTTCCTACATACCGTGTTCATGTTCTTTGTCTCGAAGCTTTGGACTCACTCAGTAGCAGAGTTCTTCAATATGTTATTAGCACGAAGCTCTACCGTGGGGAACTGATCTACAGCAACGATCTACCAGCATTGCAAGTACGTATATAATTGAATTTTTGTCTCTGAATAGACTTGCTAGAATGATTTTACAGATTAGATCTAATCTACTACATGAGCGTGGCACGACGACATGCTATCTAGCATGGCCTTGATAGGCCAGCCGCCCTGAACGATGTTGCGACGGTAGTCGTCGGCCATGCCACTTTGCCACCACGGGCAGTACCCCACCACCACCGGTCGCATCCTACATGACGTACTGGATCACCACCCGTACGTGGTTGCTAACCGCTGAATTGTCATCTAAATACGGTCATCGGACCACCACCCTACACGGATGGCTCTAGAACGCACTCAGTTGCCTTCCCACATGGTCGGTATCGAGCAGCCCAGCCATCACTCGTCTTCCACTTTCCCTGCATGACACGGAGCTGACTGCCGTTGTCTACCTCCACAAGTCGAGCACCGCTTGTGCCACACGGTACATGGCTCCTGCTACAGCCAGGGCTGTCGCTGGCAGGCACTGCATGATGCCTGCCACCGCATGCCATTGGTGACTATGGCCCACAAGGCTCGGCCACCACATCGCAGATCTGCCACATGAAGGCTCGGCCACCGCCACACAGCCGGTACTTGCATCACAGTCCCTGCCATGGTATGCCGCCTGCACGTGCCATCCGCGGCCTCACCACCTACATGCGGCCTAGCCGTCGCACGCCGCGCCGCCTACACGTGGCTCATTGCCTACGTCATGCCTGCACATGCCCTCTATACTCGCCATCGTCGATTGCTGCGCCACACGCGCTGCCCCCACAGCGACACCGCACCAGCCGCCCTCCACACCTGCGCCGCCTTGATGCGGCGTTGGCCACCGCCGTCCTCGTGCGCAGCCCATGCTTAGCCCGCGTGTGCCTGAATGCGCAAGCCATCTTCCCTAGAGCACGTTGCCGCCAGCACGCGTTCATCGCCAGCCGCCTCCAGCACGCACGGCGAGCGTGCCCAGCCCGATGCATTGCCGCCGAGGACGCGCCGATCGCCCATGAGCAGCAGTCGCTAGGAAGTGGCGGCTAGGAGATGGGAACCCTAGCTGCCCCCTTTCTTGGGCCAGGATGGGCCCAATCGGCCAAGAAAAGAAGAAAAGCGGGAGAAGGAAAAGAAAAAAAGAAAAGGAAGAAAAAGAAAAAGAAAATAAACTAAAAGAAAAAGAAAAGAAAAAAGGTAGTTTTACATTTTAGTCCTTAATTTTATGAAAATCACGCAAAAATCTAAATTTTGTGTACAGGCCCCTAAATTTATGAAAAATCACGCAAAAAATATGAATTTTGCATAGAGGCCCCTAGATTTCTAAAAAAATCACACATAAAATATAAAATTTGCGTAGAGGCTCTTAGATTCGCTGAAAATTCTGGAAATATCCTTTTTCTTGCATAAAAGGACCTCCGGAATCCAAATTCCACATATATTTTTTCCTTTTTAGCAATATTTTCTATGTTTATTTATTGTTTACTATTTTACTGTCTTCAAATTGCCCGTATGCATTTAATTATCAATACTTTTTATCAGTAAATATAGAATTGCATAGAAAAATACTGGAATATTGCAGCAAAATTATTCGTGTCTCTATTTAACAACCTGATGCAACTTTACTAGAAGTAACATGCGCATCATAAATGACTTGCATCATGACCAAGTAGTTTGCTGAGCAAAGTAGATGGCCATACCTGTCTCACCTAGGCATCGGATGTCCAGATCATACTTTGAGCTAAGAAGCTCCGCAACACCATTAGGCCATGGGACAATAATGTATCAGTCCCATGCCAAATGAAAATGATCGAGCAATTTATTTTCTCTGACATATCTCTCTCTATTTTGAAGGATGAGTTATGACCACGATGAATTAGAGAGTGCTATGAGATGCCTTGAATAAGTGTTTCGAGCGCCTCAAGTACACCATGAAGCCTCTAATAGAGGAAGAATGAATCTGACTCTCACTCTTTCTGAGTATGTCTGAGAGTTTAACTCCACGTTGCACTGAATCTGCACGTTTCTAAAACTTCACCGAAAAGAGATTTTAGATTAAGGAGAAATTGAAAAGACTCTCTGTTTTCCACCCAAATGTGGCAGAATTCACAGGCAACTATCATTAATTAAAATACATAAAGTATTCAAAATCGATTGACATGTTGTAGCTCGACGATGTTCAGGATTACCTCCTAAAGAAGAACTTCGTTTCATAGCCACAATAAAAGTGCAATAGCCTTGAAGCTAATATCGTTTCTTTAAAGTTGCACAAAACCCGTCATTAGTAGCGGGGAAGGGAAGAAAGGAAATTGGTGGCATATGAAGTGAAGCCTAGTGATGAGAATGATAAGACAACGAAGAAGAATGTCAAGCCATATGGTTTAGAATTTGCAAAGCATCAAAGCACACCATTGAGAAATACTAAAAGTGACAACTTGAGATACACTTCATGATGGAATTGTGCCCAAGAAAATTCTGGGGGAACCGGAAGTTCCGGCTGTTGCCGGAAGTTCCGAGTTCTAAAGCATCTGGAAGTTCTGGTAGGACCAGAAGTTCCGGGTCAGTCCCAGTGTTTGATTTTTTGGACGAACCGAAAGTTCTGGCTGGAGCCAGAAGTTTCGGGTTCTGAACGAACCGGAAGTTCCGGGTTGAGAATTAATTCGATACAGAAGGTCTATTTCGGAAGTTCCGGCTATAGCCGAAAGTTCTGGACCACACGAACAGATTAGATATGTTGGGCATTAATGCAGATTAAAGAGCCATGTTGGTGCACTATATAAAGAGGGGTGGGGCTAGCGCGTGGAGGCTGCTGTTCATTGTTACTTCACCCTAACCCTAGCCGCCACCGTCTCTCCTCAATCACAAGGGTTGTGGTTAATCTCTCCGGATCTCGCGAGCGGTGCTAGCACGCGGGCGTGAGGTGATCCCATCCCTGCACATGTGGATACCGTAGAGGCACCGTTGCTACATCGGTGCTCATCTTCTTCCTACGGAGTTTGCCGGTTCGTCGGATCGCGTCGTCTTCATCGCCGGATCGCCGACGAATGAACGAAGCCGGGAGAAGAGTTGCTCGAGACCGCGCTACTCCAACTCTACTTCCGCTGCCCGAGAGCGTCTCGTGGTTCAAGGTAACGATCCATGATCCCATTACACGCATGGTTCGTGGGCTAACAGGGTAAATTTTTGAAATTAAGCGCTAGCGTAGCCTCCCCATAACCCAACACTTCACCATCGCAGTAAGTAAGGACACCCTCATGATTGAGACTGCACATCTCTCATGATAGGTGGCAGTGTCCATGAAATCTCGGTTGACTTTTTCATGATTTCAATAGAAGCCTACCTATACCATCATAAGTAAAAAGCAGCTACAATAAAGAAGTAGTTGGCTTACATACAGACTTTATCCAGAATTAGAGTTTTATGTCATCTGAATGTAGCTAAATATCAGAGGATTGAATAATTGTAAATATTGAAGAGCAAATATCTTTCACTGCAAGAAAGAATTATTTCCAGTATGTCGCAGCATATTTAAGTCATTTATTATTCTGTTGCAACTTCCTCGCGCATGAATAAATTATCTTAGACTAGAATCTTGTGTAGCGCCCAAATAAGAAGGAATGAATTAATTGTGCTTGTAGATCCACAAATATAACCTTGATAGAGTGAAATATTTCTAGAAGAAAGAGAACTAGAAATATTATGACTGTTGCTAGAAGTAACAAATGCATTTTGTAGGCCCTAGAAGAGCCATTGTCATATTATTTGTGGGATAACTTTGTATAGTAATGAAGTATTGTTGTATTTGAACCCACTTAAACTTTCATAAGGTTTGTAGAAATTGAAGAAATTATGCTAGAAGTATACATCCTTTAATATTTGGGCTTTGCTATAAATGCACTTGAAGTGTATGCTACTTTAAGACTTTATTTCTCCCATTTAAAATTATGCATTATGTCAATTTTGGTTTTCGAATTATGAGAAAAATAAATTAGCAACTCATATGGTTATAGCTTAAAAGTAAAATAATTTCCTAAATCATGAAGATTAGTGTGCCCACATGCACTACTAGAAAATTAATCACTAGACCAATGTGAAATCATTCCTAGACTGTATCTAGAGGATGTTTTGGTATTATTGAACCCTTGTATGGGCTATTATGATATTGCTTGAAGCTCGTAAATCTTTGTAATAGACATATGCAAGACTATTATCTGCTTGACCCTCATGTCTTGATCATCAAAAGTAGTCTACCTAAATAGACAACACTAATGAATAGCTATTGATGACTAATGCATTGACATGAGAGGCAAAGTTGTGCACTAAGTATCATTTGTCTACCTGAATGGACTAAGCATAAGCAATGAAGAATTAGAAGAATCGCTATACCATTATTGCAGAGTTGTAATTTATCCATAATGAATAGAACATGCAGTTCTAAATGCAATGGATCTTAAATATAATTCAAACCATTAGTATATAATATCTACTCAACAACAGTGCAACTAGTGATGAATTTTCTATCTAAAGTATGTGCATATCCCACTATCATAGTAGACTCCCCGAAGGGGTGTCCTTCGAAGATGCTGCTGCTTGTCGGCAGCAGGTGGAGGATATCGCCGCTGCCATCACCAAGGATCTTGAGCTCTTATCACCCGCCAGAGACCTAGAGCTAGCAGCGGTGCCCCGGAGGAGTAGATCAGTTTAATATCTGCAAAAATTAGGATTAGGTAGTTAGTGTAATCCTTTGTAATGAAACCTTGCTCTTTGTGAATGAAGGTCCCTTATGACTTACAAATTTTATGTACCAAAGTTGCCAGCGTCCTGGGAAACCTTGGCTAAGCCATATAGTACTCAGCATAGGGATCTAATACCACGTATACGCCTACCGAAAATCAGGCAACACAAGTTCTCGAGAGCTTTGAATCTTTGGATTTTGTTAAGTCCTTTGCATAGCCGAAGTCACATCCGATCCCTCGGTATAGCAATATAGTCTTAGGTGCGTGGAACTGATGCTGCTTACGTGCCAACCCGACATCAGGTGTCACAAGTTTCTCGAGACCTTTGAGGCTTTGGCAAAGTTGAGGCTAAGGACTCGAGCCCCTAAGAGTCTTAGCAAGCTGTTAGGTACCAAGAGGGGCGCTAATGCCAGATCTTTTTCACTCGCACGGTTGCTAGCACCAAACCTAGAGCTGCTTCATAGGGCACAATCGTTTGAGCTAGGCATACGACGTTTTGCATCAACTCGAGGGGGTCCGAGCCTAGTGGGCCGGTGGTAAAATGTGAGACATAGAGATGCGTGAAATGAATTTTTATTTTATTTTATTTGGGAAAGAAGGAGTACATAGCTAGATAAGGGAGAAAAATTTTGATTCACCGGGGTTCAGTGACCCTGCCAAAAATTGGTATGACGTTGAACCATGGCCTCGAAGACGATCTACCCCGGAGTTAATCCTTACTGGCCTCGTCGTCCTCGTGATCCTGGTCCACTACTTAGCTTGCGCCAGGATGTCCTCATTGGTCTTCTTGTGCCACATCCTCCTGCGAGTCCACCGCTATCAGGATCATCCCAAGGCATCATCTTGTCCTTCCTTCCTCGAGTGCTTGAATCAGCGAGCGACCCCTTATAGGGCCGAGCCATCCTTCTTGGAGTTCCTACGTTGATGCCTTGTCGATCTGGTGCGATGAGAGGAGCCATATCCAGGGGCCGAGTCACCCTCATTGATTGTCTCGGTGCACGTCTGAGTGGGTCAGCCAGCGAGTCGACCTCCTGTGTGCTCAGGGAAATCGTCCTAAGCATGGGGAGAGGAACCTCATTGATGCAAGTCCATAGGATGGCTCAAGAAATGCTAGATTAGCTGATTGGCAACTTGACCATCAAGTTGATCCATTACCATATCCATGATGGTATCGGTCAGGTGCTCCACAACTCGGTCCACCTTTCGGGCAGTGAAGGGATCGAGAACCTAGCGCGAAGACAGAGCCGATGCTGGTGCTGAGTCGAAGGGTACTAGTTTTCTAGTCAAATCGGTGATAAACATGGTGTCATCTAAGACGAATGTTATCCCTAACTTAGCAGAGAGAGGGTGCGAAGATGCCATCAGACTCTAGTAAAAGCTATCGCAATTCCCTACCTGGCACGCCAACTATCGGTGAATCACCGAGCAGTCCACCATGGGGGTACCCGAGGTGATGAATAGATGTTTAGAGAAGCTCAGCACTTTCAAACCTGATGGTCGACTCTAGGAAACAAGAGCCAAGATTTATACTGGTTCAGGTCTCTCGAGGAATAATAGCCCTACGTCCAGCTAGTGTTTTGGTGTATTATATGGTGTCTAAGCTTATAAAGCATGAAAGCCTAAAGAATAATATGTGATTGGATGTCTCTAGGGGTGCCTCGCCCCTCTTATATAATCAAGGGGCGAGCCCGAAGACCCAGGACTCTACACCAAGTCAGTTTCTCTAATACCTAAGATTACATATCAAACTCGGGTGCTAATTTTCTAATTACAAGGATTTTGGTATAAGTATATCTCTTCGTACCAATCATAGGATTCAGTTCCCAAATAAGGACCTAATCTTTCTTATCGGGACCAAACCCTCTCCATGGGCTATACCAGACTCCAACGCTGGACTTGGCCTCCTCTCAGTCTGGGCTGATAAGTCTACCGTGGGGTAACTGGGGGTCATATCCCCGATAGTCAGATCTTGGAGAGTTGCATCATTTTCTTGGCATTTGTGTCTCTCGGCAGTCCTCTGGTCTCTTCCTCAGTCAACGATAATATTGTCTTGATATCCTAGAGCACGCCAGTATGACCAACTGCAAGCCCTGCAACACCTCTATTGATACTTGTGCCAAAATATCCATTAGTAATGGTGCCCCAGTTGTTGACCTAGCAGACTTTCGCAGTCTCACAGGAGTACTATAGTACCTCACCTTCACTCGTCTAGATATCTCCTATGCTGTTCAGTAAGTGTGTCTTCACATGCATGATTCTCGAGAGCCTCATCTTGCTACGTTCAAAAGGATTCTATGATATATCCGAGGAACTATCGACTTGGGTCTTCATATTCAGCCATCTACCGTAGATGCTCTCGTCATCTATTCCAGCTATGCTGTCTTCCTAGGTGACAATTTGATCTCTTGGTCATCCAAACGTTAGAACACGGTCTCTCGCTCTAGTGCTGAAGCTGAGTATAACGTCATGGCAAACGCAGTGGCTGAAGTTACTTGGCTCCATCAACTCTTTCATGAGCTTCACTTCCCTCCATCCAAGTCCACTCTGGTGTACTATGATAACGTCAGTGCAGTGTACCTTTCATCGAATCATGTGTAACATCGGCGGACCAAGCATATTGAGATTGATCTCCACTTCATTCTCGAGAAAGTTGATGTCGGTGTTGTTCGTGTTTTGCACGTTCTCACTTTATCACAGTATGCAGATATCTTCACAAAAGGGCTTTCGACACCAGTCTTCACCGAGTTTCATTCCAGCCTCAACATTCATCCCATCAATGTTGTGACTGCAGGGCGGTGTTAGAATATCTTATTTGTTCGTGTTGGTTATAGACTCTGATTGGTCTTGTACTATAAATATGTACTCATCCCCAATCAATAATATTATCGTTGAGTTTATTCTCTAACAGGGAGGTCAGCCGGCGTGCGCGCAACGAGTGTGTTCATGGCCTGCGTCATCTTCTTCGAGCCAAGGGTGATATCGGTTAGGTAGTCTGAGTCGCTGATGAGGTCACGGTATGAGCTACCGAAGCCGACGTAGGTGGCGCCGTCGATGAGGCCGTGGGTGAGCTCCCACCACCTGCCGTCGCTGCTCTGGAAGCCCTCTAGGTAGAGGTTGTCCACCTGAGTCTTGAGCTTGAGCGCACTGGTCTTCGTCCGGAGCTCGACGTGGAACCAGAGGCGCAGCAGGACATTGGGCACCACCGGTGGCAGGATGGGGCGGTTGTGGGAGAACTGCCTCTTGCTCAGCTTGGTGCGGATGTGGGCGATGAAGTCGCCGTAGTTGTCACCGCTGCTCACATCGAACGTCTCGGTGAAGAGCACGGTGGTCATCGCCATGGTCAGATTGCTGATTGCCCGCTCGCTGTGCAAGAATTGCTCAACTTTGAACTGGATAATACAGTAGTAGCCCAACGAGTTGGCACGTGTGATTTATAAGTAAAATACGCATATTTATTAGATAGTCAAAAATTGTCAAGTGTCAAGAAATCGAATTGTGCTTTGCCAGTGAATGATTGCACGGCTGCTTTGAACTGGACAGAAAATGAGAAAATCGCGCAAGATAAGGTGCTGGTTTCTTTCTGCAAGGGCGCTTCAAACTGGACACAAAAACAAGAAGAACATGCAAGATAAGGTGTGCGGTGTGCCGGTCTCTTTCTGCAAGTGTCACGGGCTACCAATAATTGAAAAGCTACCTCCCAGCTAAGGAACCGGAGTTTTTAGTGGCGGCAGCTATATTTAGAATCAATCTGAACGATTCAGATTCTAGTGTCGATTCTGAAAATGAATAACTGCAGAATATAGAAACTAAATAAAATGCATAAGTTAAAAAACACCGGTTACTGTAAATTCTTTTCACCCGTTTCTTAAAATCTAAACTCTCTGAACAGTTTTTAAGTAGGGAAATTTTATAGTCCTTGAGGAGGTACCAAGAGGTACCAAAATTAACACTAAAATTTGTGGTACTTCCTGGTACCTCCTCAAGGACTGTAAAATCACTCTTTTAAGTATGGTTGGCTAGTTGAGTTAATCAGAATGTCCAATGAAGTTTCAGATGAACAAAGCTGCAAATTTTCTGTCCTTCCATTACTAATGGTATCTGGTTATAGTTAAATCCAGAAAGACAAGACCGATACATTTATTTCAATATAATAACTTGGAGGGGAAAGTGTAGAAGTAATTGTGAACAGAACATCACTATTATCAGATCTGATCAGTATCAAAGCAGAGCTAGCAATAATCAACATCTTAGTACCAGGGCATGAATAATGGAGATGCTCAGAAGCACAGAAATCACTATTTATTCTAATTGCTTGGGAAATCTGTAGAGAATAAAACAACTGAATTTTTGCAATACAGAGCTATCGACAAACCAAATAATAAATCAAATTCTAAAAGAGTTATGATTATGACAAAGTCCTGATGGAGATATAACGCAGGTTTATAAAACCACAGTTATCATGGTCTCGTTGACCTCTGGTTTGTGGAAACTAGACCGACAATGATGGCTATCACAAGTAAACTATCCATGAACGATTTGGCTAAGCTTGGCTTAGTGAATGCTGGCTTTTACAAGGAGCCGACTATGGACAGATCTAGGCTATAAAATCACCAGGGTCATCTCCAGTACATCATGAGATTATTTTCCCTAGTCAGCAGCAATTAGCATTATTTTTGTAAAGAATTTTACTAATGCATAGGGGTCATTTGACCCCATGAAAACAAGGCTAGATCCGCCCATAGAGCCAAGCTACACTGCAGCTAGTGGGCAAGGTGTACAGCTTCATCGCTAGCAAGAATCACCTATTGCGCCCTGAGATAAGACGTGTGTGGTGTTACCTTGAGAAGAGGACATACATCGAATGATAAATTGACAACCCATGAAAGAAGTTGAGAACGTAACACGACCGTTCGGAGTCAGGGTCGTGCTCAACTGTCCCCAAAATTCAACAGTGAGGTTGAAAGATGCAGATGATGATTGAATTAACTTTGCAAATTATATTCATATCAAAAACAAATAATTTCTAAATTTGAGAGACCAGCTGCACATTTTAGCTTGGTGTTCCATCCATCAAAAATATCAAGCAATCAATCTAGCTAGTCAATACAACATCCTTTTCTGATAGTACAGAACAGTAAATACAGGGGTGTAAGTGTGATGTATATGTGTGTGACTTGTACTCGATATATATTTATATGGGGGCATTTTACGGTATAATACTTACCTCAGGAAGAGGTAAGTGTTTCAGTTAATCTTAGTCTTTGATTATAGTTGGGTAAAGGGAAGAGATGTAATTAATCTAGCCAGTGGTTAAAAAAGGTAACATATTACTTCCTAGCTCCTATGAGGTAAGATGTAATTAATCGATGTCTACTTTTAATCGTGATCATTACATAGGGTGATCTATTACCTCCTAGAAAGTAAAACGTCGACCTCTTTCAATCTTGACCGTTAGATTTATAAAAATGAATTGTCCTTATAAATTTAATGTATATTAAAATTTGCCTTATAGTTTTATTAGAATTTTAGAAAAATAAAAGATCTATAAACCAGAAGCTCTTGATCACTTTCTGTCTCTTGGATCCGCTCAGAAGTACTTCGAGGCTTTGAATAAATAAACGGTTATGGAATATTTTGTGGTAGATTTAATAAAACTAATTTGATGTCATATCCGTTGATATATTTTTCTATACAACTGGTTAAAGAAGTTTAACTTATAAAAAATCAAACAACTTTTAATATGTAACAGAGGTAGTATATAGTACATAAATACTCTGTTAATATGTTCTTTTCCGTATGGATCATCCTACCAATACCATGGCAACCATGGGTTCCTCAATAGCTAAATCTTCCTGTAGGCTTACCACACACTAACAACAGTTGGTTTCATACCGGTCATAGGATGCTATATACATATTGATTTCAAGTCCAAGTCAGACACATATGCATCACACTTATGTCCCTCATAAGAGGACATTTGCAATAATTCTGATGGATTGGATGGGAGGAGCACCAAGCTAAAATAGACATGTTCATCTGTCAAATGGAGCGAGTGGGAAATTTTCAAAAGATAATACCATTGGCCAATGCATATATGATAGGGGTGCCATCTTTCCTCCTTTATCGTGTGCCTTGCTATTTATGGTGATGTGAGAGATATCTACCCATGTAGATGGGCGTATGGCGTGAATGACAAGACAATTCATACCAAATCCCTATGTAAGACATGCATGCCATGTCAAGTGGTTAAAAGAGGTTAAACGAAGTTAAAAACATAACACACGACCATTCAGAGTCAAGGTTGCGCTCCAATAAGGTTGAAAGATGCAGATGTTGTCAACGATGATTGAATTAATTTTGCAAATTATATTGCAATCAAAAAATAAATAATCTAGCTAGTCAATGTATATGTATATGTGTGTTCATAAGTGTGATGTATATGTGTGTGACTTGTACGTGAAATAAATATATATGGAGCATTTTATGGTATAATATTTACCTCAGGAAGAGGTAAGTGTAGCTGCTGATTATATTAGAATTTTACAAAAATAAAAATATATATAAAGCAGAAGCTCTTGATCACTTTCCCTGCCTCTTAGATCCGTTTAGAAGTCTTTCGAGGCTTTGAATAAATACACGGTTATGGCATATTTTATGATAGATTTAATAAAACTAATTTGGTGTCGTAGTGTTGGTACATTTTTCTATGTAATTGGTTAAAAAGTTTAGCTTATAAAAAATCAAACAACTTTTAATAATATGTAACAGAGTATGTAGTACATAAATACTGTGCTAATGTGTTCTTTTGGGTAATAGATCATCCTATCATTAATACGATGACAGCATACCACACACTAATAATAGCTGGTTTCATACCAGTCATTGAACGCTATGTTCCTATTGATTTCAAGTCTAAGCCAGACACATATACATCACACTTATATATGTCCCTCATAAGAGGGCATTGCATCGACTGGCTAGATAATTCAGATGGATTGGATGCAAGGAACACCAAGCTAAAATAGACACGTTGATTTGTCAAATGGAACAAGTCTCAAAAAATTTCAAAAGATAATGCCATCGGCCAATGCATATATGGCGGCCAGGATAAAAGGATTCGACAGCGCCATTGAACCAGAAAAAATGATCACTATGTTGTCATCCCGTAATAATAATATATATAAAACATTTGAGTTAATGACATGATGACCAAGATGAAAAAAACAAAACAACTTCTTAAGAGTGATAAATTATCAAATCTCTCTTCGCTAGATGGCCATGGCGTCCCTCCCTCTCATCTGAATTTTAAACAGCGACCTCTTTGTCTATACTGAAAGATAAATTGTTATTAAAAAAGAAAAGAAAAGAAAACTTAAAGGCTGAGGACCAGGCTTCACCTGTGCGTAATAGCTGCGACAGCAGCTGATCATGGTCCAACAAAAACGGTATGTATGGTTGACACTTGACAGCAACTGAAGAACAAAGAATTCAAATTTTGAAATTTTGAGATATTTCATTCAGTATAAGAGAGACACTAGATAATAGATCCATTGGAAGTCGCAAGCCAGTAGCAAAATGGCCTGTACTATGCAACACCTCCACATCCTGCTCCTCCTCCTCATATGCTCTTACTCCATAGATACTACGGACGCAGTAACTTGTCACCCAGATCAAGCTTCTTCCCTCATGCAGCTCAAACGTTCCTTCATCGCTGCAAACTTGTCATCATGGCGAGCTGGAACGGACTGCTGCCACTGGTGGGAGGGCGTCACCTGTGACATAGCCTCCGGCAGGGTCATTTCACTTGACCTCAGTGAGCTGAACCTAAAGAGCAGTCGTCTCGACCATGCACTCTTCGACCTCACGTCTCTCAGAAACCTTAACCTTGCTTTCAATTATTTTACGGGAGTCCTTCTCCCAGAATCTGGGTTTGAGCGGCTCACAGATTTTCTCCACCTCAACTTCTCCTGTAGCGGTGTTTCTGGTCAAATCCCCCTTGAAATTGCTCGCCTGAAGAAACTTGTCACTCTTGATTTTTCGGATAATCCAGAGCTGTATTTCCTTGAACCAAGTTTTCAAACCGTCTTGTGAAATCTAAGCAACTTAATGGAGCTCCATCTTGACTCAGGGGAAATCGTGAGCGGTGGATCAACTTGGTAATTTGTTTTAGCACACAACGTTCCTAAACTCGAGATTCTTAGCTTGTATGGGTGTGGTATATCTGGTTCTTCTATTCACTCTTCCTTCTCAAGGCTTCGTTCATTAAAGATGATCAATCTCGGATACTGGCAAGGTTCCTGAGTTCTTTGCTGAATTATCTTCCTTGAGCATTCTTGACTTATCAGGCAATTATTTTGAAGGGCAGTTTCCCACAAAAATCTTCCAGCTAAAAAGTTTGAGAACACTTGATGTGTCTGAAAACCCCAGTCTTTGTTAGTATATAGTACCAATATGCACTATATTGTACTTACAAACCTACCTCACAGCTAAGGAACTGGGGTTTTTAGTGGCGGCAGCTATATTTATCTGAATGGTTTAGATTGTTTCGATTGTAAAAATTAATAACTACAGAATATAGAAATTAAATAGAATGCATAAGTTAAGAAACAGCCGTTACTCCAAATTCTTATCATCGGTTTCTTAAAATCTAAAGCTCTCCGAACAAGTTTTAAGTATGGTTGGCTGGTTGAGGTAATCAGAATGTCCAATGAAGATTCAGATGAACATAGCTGCAAATGGTGGAATGACTCTATTTCAAAGGTTAGGAATTATTAGAAATGGTTCACACTGCACAACAAAAGAAAGTAAATGTTAAAAAAAGTTGAATAACAGAGATATTTGATTTATTTTATTTGGTTATTAAAGAGCAGTCAGCACGAATTACTTTTACTTAGAAAATTATCTGAAGATCGAAGTCAGAACTTTTAAGTATCTCATGGAACCTAAGTATTATGTTGATCAATGAAAATGTCTTATGGACTATCAATGTTGAAATTATCTTTCCTGGCTTCATTCAACCCATATGGTACTGAAATGTATAGATCAATCCCTCTTATGAATTTTTTTGATGGTGATGGATTAGGATTGTGGCTTCAAATTGCCGTATGCACTAGGCAGTGAGATAAACTTTGACCATTTGGAAACCTTTATTACTTTTTACTGTAATTTAGCATCCTCCAACTATGCTGATCCATTATGCTAACTCTTGCCTCTTACTCTACTTTTGATGGTAAAAAGTTTAGTAATTTGTTAACGTTTGACAAGCTACAATAATTTTTTAAATTCATGGTTCTTTTGCAGACAGTGATCCATTTGGGTAGATAAAGAATGTTACCCTG
>KE373081.1:73658-84930 GCA_000418225.1 Zizania latifolia
TGCAATTTAAAAACATGCTTGGGAAACTTGGGGTTTTCAAATCCAGGGTGTTGTTTTACATACACCTCTTCCTCAATGAACCCATTTAAAAACGCACTCTTAACATCCATTTGAAAAAGCTTAAAACCCTTCGAAGCGGCGAATGCTAAGAGAATGCAGGGTGTCTACAAGGGCTCCTCAGGCGGCGCGCGTGGGAGCGCAGAGCACGGCGAGCAGCAGGCACACAGGCGGCGGGGCATTCAGGCGTATGCAGAAGGCAGCAGTTCACTGCTGAGAGCGGCCAGCGCGAGCGCAGAGCGGCCAGCGAGCGGAGAGCGCGTCCAGTCCGCGAGCAGAGCGCGTCAAGGACTTTCCTCACGCGGAAACCACGTCCACGACACTCCAACTATGGGAACGCCTGCGTCATCTTGTAGAACGTCGACTCCAAGCTCGGGAACGCCTACATCCACACCGGAACGCGACATCTACAACAGCGAACATCATCAATCGGTTATCTCTAAACCCTGTGCACATAAACTGTTTGTTGAAATGCCTAGATGAATCTATTTTCTGAACTGCATGAGATATGTTTGATGAGATGTTTATGTGATGCCATGCCAATGTCAAGTGTTTGTGTATGTGCTTAAGAAGGTTTATGTTAAGTATTTTTATGAGCAATGAAATGACGTTGTGTCTAATGTTGTTGTGATTTGAGAACAACCTTTTCGCCGTGGTTTGTTTCGAGCGTATATTCCTCCGTAGAAAGTTCGTAACATCTAAAAACACTTTTGGTAAATCGATTTACACTTATCGGTTTGTGTCGTGTTTGTTCTTTTCGGCGTACTTTCTTGAGGAGGTGTTTGTGTTCTGACTTGCTTGGTGTGACTTTTACTGGCACAGTCTTGTGCATATAATCATCGAGTCACGAGCAAGTCGAACATCTGTGGTTGGGGGAGTGTATCCTGAAGTTGTTATCAGATTGCCAGGTGTGACCTTTGTTCAGACTTGATCTGATTCTTGATAAGTCACTTGCAAATCTGATATTCAAGTTTCAGGAGTTTATTTTTCCGCTGCAAGTTTTATTTGCGCCCATTCACCCCCCCTCTGGTCGCCTGTTTCAGTCCAACAGCTTTGCTCGCTAGCCCAGCCGCTACCGTACCCCTCTAGCCGCTGACATACGAGCCCTGCATGTCAGGCCCGTCTTCCTCCTCCTGCCGTGCCCGCGCCACATCGCCACCGTGTCCCTACCGCTAAATCTGTCTCCACCATTGCACGGGGACCAATTCGAGCCCACCATGAGCATCCCCGCACCGCCCTGAGTATTTCCCCCACCGAATCGAGCCCGGCTCACTGCTGCAACCACCGTCGGGCCACGCGCCCGATCCCTAATGGCCGCCCCACCATTGCCGGCGCCGTACGCCGCCCCAACACCTCCGCCGACCCTATAAAAAGCCTCCCCATGCGCCGTGCTCTCGGTTAGCCCCCTTCACCACCGCTCTAGCATCGCCGTTCGCCCTAGCGCTGTGTGCCAAATTCTGCTGCTCGCTGCCACTGCTACTGCCACTGATCACCATCGCTCTGCTAGGGTGACCGCCATCTTCTGCCAGTCCTTGGCATCCCCTCCGCCGTCGCCGCCGACCGCCGGAGCCCCCTCCTTGCCGATGACCCGAGCCGTCCGTGGTCTCCCTCTCGCCACCGGTAGCCTCCCGTCATCGCCGTCTGCCACCGAGCCCTTAGGTGAACTCCTCGTGTGTCCCTGATCCCATCAGAGCCCTCGCCGCCGGTCGCCGGGCCGTCGTTAGCTGTTGACCCTTGGTCCCCGTGCCGCCGCCGTCGTCCCGGCGTGGCGCCAACGTGGCCGCTGCGTCAGCGCGCTTGCATGGTCACCACATGGCTGCCATGCGGTCCCATCTACACGCGCACGTAGACCCCCCTGCTGACACCATAAATCTTTTTTTTCTTTAGAAAAATAATTCAGTATTGCATCATAATTCCTTTTTATTTTCTGAATTCAAATAGAACCCTGTTTAAACTTCAAAAATTCATATCTAATTCATCCAAACTCCAAATTTAACCATTCAAATTGCAAGATTTTTCTATAAATGAGATCTACCCATTAAAAATATGTCCATACATAGAATGTATGCACATTGTACTATTTTAATTTATTATTGTATTCTTGTACTGTTGTTTAGTTTCTGAAGCAACTGAAAAGCCTGTGTTCATCGAGGAGTCACCTATTTTCATCCCTATCCAGCAAGGCAAGTTATTCAAGTTCTCCTTTGATCATATTGAACCCATGTTTTAAAGCTACTGTTCATTCAAAATTGCATTTTATTTTAGAATGTCACTGGGATTGGGATATAAACCTGCTTGTATTGCCCCTGTTGATTATCTACATGTAAATTGTCTACCTAGGGACTATTAAACCTGAGCAGTATAAATCTTTACTATGATTTATCTGGATGCCTAGGATTGCTTAGCCCTGCTTGGAAACTAGTCTCACATTTCATCATGCTGTTAAATACTATTTTCATATTAATGTTGGCTTATGTGAATACTGGTGATAAATGAACTGGTTCATAATTTAAGTGATATTAAAACTTGACTAAGGTGGGTTGTGAGTACAAGGTCCATGGTTCTGCTAGTTGTACTCATGGCACATTAAGGACCAGTTCATGGGCCACTTTTGCAATGTAATCTCGTGCTATCACAAGCTAGCTTCGTAAATGGTATGACTTGAAGCCTAGAGATCCTGGATGAAGCATCGAGAGAGCCGATAGTTCTGCATTGGGTAAGTCTTTGCTATATAGATTGGAGCACCAGGGGTATATCAGGTAGATGGTTCCTAGGTGTGAAGCTTGAAGGATCTAGGTGGATGGTCATATCACAGCTCTATTCTAAGGTACCGTGGTGGTATTGAGGTGCATGGTGATATATTGTAGGGCTGTATCTTGTGGGTAATGTTGTGCACCTCTGATCAGAGTAAAACTATTCGAATAGCCACGCCCACGGTTACGGGCGATAATGCAAGGTCACTCGTGATTAGTCCCATGATTATTTAATTAACCTATTTTACTTTCTGTTCAACCTGGATAGCTCTGGTTAGAGTGGCTTGGTTGGTTCTTTTGGGCCTGGTGGCTATAGGTAAGAGTTATTCAATGATTGGATTAATATTGTTTTAAGGTTCTAACTTAATTAGAATTAGCTTTTAAATTCTATCTCTCTGTTATGCTCTGATTATGCAAATAAACCCTATTATGCCGTCCTTTGTATCCCCTATGCATTGTAACTGTTCCACTTGGATGGCTTGCTGAGTATTCAAAACACTCACCCTTCCATTCCCCCACCACTAGAAGAGGAGTTCGTCAGCGAAGATGAAGGTGGCACCTTTTGAGGTGTTGCCCAGTAAAGTCTACCTGTGGAGTAGAGTCACCGCTGCGTCAATAAAGTTATTTGGAGTTGTTTATATTGATCATTATTGTTTTGAGGTTCCAATGCTACATCTGTAATAAGTACTTTATTTACTTCGTCATGAACAATAATGCTTTCGATGTCTAATAAATTGTCTATTGTGTGCCTCGGCAGATTCCTAGACGAGGGACTTTTCGTACAATAAATCGCAAGGAAATGGTTGGAATTTCAGGACGTGACACAAACTCCTGAACATGAACATAGAGCCGGTAGGAACAAGAAAATCCAAAAGAGATGCCATCGGATCCTGATGAAAGCTACCGTGACCCCTACCTAGTGCGCCAACTATTGGTGAATCACTGAGCAGTCCAACAAAGGAGATACCTGAGGTGGTGAATAGATGTGTAAGGGAAGCGCAGCGCCTTCGAATATGATATTTGACTCTAATAAACAAGGGCCAAGATTTATACTGGTTCAGGTCTCTCAGAGGATAATAACCCTACGACCAGTGTTTTAGATGTATAATATGGTAGATGATCTTATAATATGACACAATTAATCTATGAAGACTTAAGACATCGAAAGCAAGAAAATTAAGATGCATTTCGATGATTCGATGCCTCTAGGAGGGTGCCTCACCACCTTTATATAGTTAGGAGGTGAGCCCAACAATTCAGGACTCTATCCCAAGTCGATCTAAGATTGCCTACTTAACTCGGGTGCTAATTTCTCTAATTACGTGAATTCTGGTATAAGCATATCTCCTCATACTATATCTAGGATTCTGTTACCCGATAAGGATTCAACATTTCTTATCAGAACCGAACCCCCCTCTATGGGCCATACCGGACTGCAATGCTAGACTTGGCCTACTCTCGGTCTGGACTGATAAGCCCACTCGTGGGGTACCCGGGGGTCATATCCCCGACAATGGTATGGCCCTATAAAATTTGTAAGAGATGTATATGATGCATGTAACTCTTATGCATGGCTTGCATGCCATGAATTTCAGCTTATGGTTAAGCTGTGTCTGCTGTATTATCTGACCTACGTGTCGGGTGCTTGAATCATTAATTGTAATCTTTATTTTCTAGCTATTATAATAGTAGCCTAGACTTAAGATTGCAAGATTTCAAGCCTGGTGGCCCAAAGGAGTGATGTGGAGGATGGAGATCGTCTACGCCACTAATGGAGATGGAGATCACTATTTGTTTGTGCCATACTAATTCACTGTTAAATGTATTTATCTGTGATATCTTCTATCATATTTTCATGCTATATCATATTTGATATGATGCCATGATAGGATAGAATCCCTTAGGAAAATTAAGTTTTTGATGCCTTTTTAATTGCTGCACCTAACATGGTAATGTTCATCGTTTGATGGGTCTACCAAAACAGAGTGCCGGTGATTACCATTGCAAATTAGGATAGATGTCTGATAACTATACGCGGGAGCTTTGGTTTGCTTAATAAGGTTATCAAAACAGTTTTGGACCTTAGGGCATCAGGTTGGGGCCAGAGCATGGTGATGCTAACCCAACAAACAGGAGTCACATGGAGATGTGATTAGTAAGGTGTTGCTTACCCCATGTCATTAATATCTAGCAGTGACGCCAAAGCTCACTAGTAATTAGTGAAATGAGAATCCTGACCCACTATGTAACCGAGAGGGAGGTTTTGGTTTCCAGAACATAGTGGGAGAATCTTTTGTTAAATAGTTTATTGGAAGATTCACATAAACATAAGTGCTAAACTTTGCATATCTTATGTTGTAGATCATGTCAGCTTCTATCACATCCAGTTCTTTTAATTTGCGATCTATCCTTGAGAAAGAAAAGCTTAATGGAACAAACTTTATGGATTGGTATAGAAATTTGAGAGTTGTTCTCAAACAAAAAAGAAAAGAGTATATTCTCGAAAGTCCCTACCCTGATGACTTCCTTGATAATGCTACTATGGCTACACGACATGCTTACGAGAAGCACACTAATGATCGCCTTGACGTGAGCTGTCTCATGCTTGCCACAATGTCCTCTGAGGTTTAGAAGCAATATGAGAACACAGACGCTTACAATATTATTGTGGGTCTGTGTGGTATGTTTGAGAACCAAGCGAGGGTTGAGAAGTTCAACACCTCAAAATCCTTGTGTGTGTAGGCTTGCTGAAGGGAATCTCGTCAGTTCCCATGTTATCAAAATGATAGGCTATATTGAGACTCTAGAAAAGCTCGGTATTCCCTTAGCCAAGAGTTGACTACTGATCTGATTCTTCAATCCCTACAATCCAGTTTTGAACCATTCATACTGAATTATCATATGAATAGCATGGATAAAACCTTGACGGAACTGCATGGGATGCCAAAAACCACCGAGGAAAGCATTAAGAAAAACAACAATCATGTGATGATGCTACAGAAGGACAAGAAATAGCCCCATGTCAAGAAATGTGCAGTCAAAAGAAAGTTGACTCTCGATAAGATCATGAGCAATTCTATGACCAAGAAGGACAAGAAAGGAGTGGCTCATGATACAGTATGCTTTTATTGTAAGGAGCTAGGTCATTAGAAGAGGAACTGCAAGAAGTACTTGGAGGATGTCAAGAAGAAGGGAAGTACGACTTCCGCTTTAGGTATAAATGTTATAGAGATCAATCTTGCTACTTCATTTACTGATTCTTGGGTATTTGATACCGGATCAGTGTCTCACATTTGCAAGTCGTTGCAGGGGTTGAGAAGAAGTAGAAGTTTGATTAGAGGCGAAGTGGATCTTCGTGTGGGCAATGGAGCAATAGTTGTTGTGGTTGTTGTCGGCACCATGCCTTTATCTCTACCTTCAAGATTAGTTTTGGAATTAAATAATTGTTATTGTATTCTAACTCTATGTAAAAACGTAATTTCTGCTTCATGCTTACAAGCAGAAGGTTATAACTTTAGATCAATGAACAATGGTTGTTCAGTTTATCTAAGAGACATGTTCTATTGTCATATTCCATAGGAGAATGGATTATACGTTTTCAATCCTAAAGAAACTCATATATATAACATTAATACAAAAATGCAATGTCTTAATGATTTGAATCCAACATTTATTTGGCATTGTCACCTAGGTCATATAAATGAGAGACGCATAGAGAAGCTTCGTAAATATAGTCTTCTTGACTCTTTTGATTTTGAATCATTTGAGACATGTGAATCTTGTTTACTTAGCAAGATGACAAAGGCACCTTTCATGGATCAGAGTGAGAGGGCAAGTGTCTTGTTGGCACTCATACATACTGATGCATGCGGGCCAATGAGCTCAATATCCAAATGTGATTTTCAGTACTTCATATCTTTTACCGATGACTTTAGTAGTTATGGATATATCTACCTAATGAGGCATAAGTTAGAGTCCTCTAAAAAGTTCGAAGAATTCTAGAATGAAGTACAGAATCATTTAGGAAAGACAATCAAGTTTCTATGATCCGATCGTGGAGGAGAATACTTGAGCCTTGAGTTTGGTAATCATCTAAAGGATTGTGGAATCGTTCCACAATTGGCTCCACCTGGAACACCTCAGCGGAATGGGGTCTCCGAGAAGAGAAATCATACCTTATTAGATATGGTCCGATCAATGATGAGCCAATGTGATCTTCCATTATCCTTCTGGGGATATGCTCTTAAAACAGCCGATTTCACACTAAATAAGGTTCCATCAAAGTCAGTTGAAAAGACTCCATACGAGCTATGGACGGGACATCGTCCTAATCTATCTTTTCTTAAATTTAGGGTTATGAAGCTTGTGTAAAGCGTTTACAATCCAATAAGCTTACTTCAAAATCTAACAAGTGCTTCTTTATCGGGTATCCTTGGGAAACCAAAGGATATTGTTTCTATAACAAGGACCTTGACAAAGTGTTTGTTGCCTGACATGATGTATTCTTGGAGAAAGAGTCTCTTGAGAAGGGTTAGTGGGAGCCCTGTGCATCTCAAAAAAGTTCAAGAAACATCTGAAAATGTTTCAACTCCCATGGAACCATAACAGGATAATCAAGGTGTTGAAGAACCTGTTGCACCACGTAGGTCAGAGAGATTACAGCATGCACCTAAGAGGTTCATGTTCTTAACCACTCAAGAATGGGAAATATTGTTGTTGGACAACGATGAGCCCAAGACCTATGAAGAAGCGATGGTGGGACCAGACTCTGAGAAATAGCTTGAAGCCATGAGATCCGAGCTTGAATCCATGTATACCAATCAAGTTTGGAACCTGGTTGATCCACCTGACGGTGTAAAAACCATAGAGTATAAATGGGTTTTTTAGAAGAAGATAGACATAGATAGAAATATTCATATCTATAAAGCGTGATTGGTGGCTAAAGGTTTTAAACATATTTAAGGTGTTGATTATGATGAAACCTTCTCGCCGTCACAATGCTAAAGTCTATTCGGATTATTCTAGCGATTGTTGTATATTTTTATTACAAAATATGGCAGATGGATGTCAAAACAGCTTTCCTTAATGGAAACCTAAGTGAGGATGTGTACATGACATAGCCGACTAGTTTTGTCGATACACAATAAGTTGGAAAGGTATGCAAACTACAGAAATCCATTTATGGATTGAAGCAGGCTTCTCGGAGTTAGAATATTTGTTTTGATGATGTGTTCAAAGGGTTTGGTTTCATCAAAAACGAAGAAGTGCCTTGTGTTTACAAGAAAAGCTAGTAGGAGCACGCTTGTATTTCTGATCTTATATGTAGATGACATATTGTTGATCGGAAATGATATACCTATGCTAGAGTCTGTTATGTCTTCATTAAAAAATTGTTTCTCTATGAAAGACTTAGGAGAAGGAGCATATATTCTAGGTATCAACATCTATAGAGATAGATCAAGGAGGCTAATTGGATTAAGACAGGATACGTACATTGACAAGGTATTGAAGATGTTCAACATGCAAGATTCTAAGAAAAGTTTCCTATCAATGTCACATGGCATAAATCTCAGCGGCACTCAGTGTCTGAGTACACCTGATGAGCGAGACAGGATGAATGTGATACCATACGCTTTAGCAATTGGATCCATTATGTATGCCATGCTATGTATATGCCCAGATGTCTCGTATGCTTTGAGCGCTACGAGCAGATACCAATAGGATCCAGGTGAAAGTCACTAGATAGCTGTAAAGAATATCTTGAAGTGCTTGAGAAGGACTAAAGATATGTTCCTAGTTTATGAAGATGAGGAAGAGCTCGTTGTAAGTGGTTACACAGATACAAGCTTCCAAACCAACAAGGATGACTACAGATCGCAATCTGGATTTGTTCTCTGCCTTAACGGTGGAGCGATGAGCTAGAAGAGTTCTAAGCAAGAGATAGTAGCTGATTCTACAATAGAAGCCAAGTGCATAGCAGCTTCAGAAGCTACAAAAGAAGCTGCTTGGATCAAGAAATTTGTTTCTGAGCTTGGTGTGAGGTCTAGTGCTTTTAGTCCGATAGACCTCTACTGTGATGATAGTGGTGCCATCGCATAAGCTAAGGAGCCTAGGTCACACCAAAAGTCCAAACACATACTTCGGCAATATCATCTGATCAGCGAGATAGTGGATACGGGAGATGTAAAGATATGCAAAGTGCAAACTGATCTGAATGTTGTAGATCTATTGATAAAGCCACTCTTGCAGCCCAAACATGAGGCACATACTAGGTCTATGGGTATTAGATATCTACATAGTTGACTCTAGTGCAAGTGAGAGATTGTTAGCATTATGCCTTAGAGTTAACATGGAGATGTTATACGTGGCATACTATATTTATAAAATAAAGTTACTATTCCTTGAAATAGATTGTCCTTATGAATCAACAAGTATATGATTTGTTCATGAGACTCGTAATGTGACTATTTTTAAATGATCCTTGATCGGATATAGTTCGTATATGGAATAAATATACCTGAGATCGGCATGTGTATTGATTGATGATCATATCTCATGGATCATGGGTATAGAGATACCAACTCAATAACATGGTCATGTGTTAGAGAACATATATTGGATAGACCCACTATGAGGCACTGTTGAGATTCCATATGTTAACAGTTGGTCTCAGTACTGTTTATGTAAAGTCCTTAGACCTGAGATCTCCATGGTTCCTAATATGCATAGTGGCTTATTTTAGAACTACCAAATGCTTTTCTGTAACCGGATAGTTATAAAAATAGTCATCGGGTCTGTCATGAAACATATAGTTGGATGTATGTGATCAAGATAGAATTTGCCCCTCCTTTTAGGAGAGATATCTCTGGCCCCTTGATGTAGTGGATTATGGAAGTGCATGGACATGCCAAAATGATTAAAGAGTTAATCACAAGTTATAATCCAATACAGAGATCGAGAGAGGATCGAGCTATTGATAGGATGGCATAAATCTCACCTTGTGCTCGACCGATATCGTGAGGCAAAGGGACATGTACATATGAAACATTATAAGGTTCAGCCGATATAATCTTTATGTATACTTGGGTTAATAGGCTTTGCTAGAGGCCGCTATTAATGGAGTATGGAAAGGAGTTTCCATATGTTAACCAAGCTATGTATGAACCTACAGGGTCACACACTTAACAGGTTGGAACATTGGATCCGAAGAGGATTCGAATTTGGCTCAATTTGGATAGAGATCCAAATGGGTTGGATAGAGATCCGAATAGATCGAATGGGGATTTAAGTAAAGTCCTGGGAGGGCCTAAGCTAGGACGTCTATATATATGAGGGTGTAGGGCACAGGGAAGCTAAGTTTTTGCCTCGCATGTTGATGCGTTTCTCGTGCTAAGTTGTTAGCTACTAAAAGCAAACCCTAGCCGCTACCTCTCGAGCCGACCACCTCGCTGACCACCCGGGTGCTAGTACACCACCGGTCAGCATTCCCACCCTGGATACCAGTAGAGGCATTACTATTCTGCTTCACATCGGTATCGGCGTCGCTGATTGGATTGGCAGCATGATTGGCTACTTCTCGAGGATCGCCATCGGCTTGAAGGAGGAGTCCTCGGGAGGGGATGAGTTACCAAGGACGTTGATTGCCTTCTCAAGGACTTTCGTCAGATCCTTGAGGACATTGATCAGCTCTCGACCACATCGGCATGCACGAGTTAGATTGGCTCGCTACTCCAACTCTCCTTCTGCTGCATTCCGTGCTTGAGGTAACAATCTATGGTCCCTCTCTTAGCAAGATATCCAGGTGTGCGCGGTAGAAAATTTTTGTTTTTGGCTAGTGTAGCCTCCATGTTCCCCAACAATGTACCTGGATGCAAGCCAAAGTATACTCGACACCATTGCATGGCGCATCACCAGTGAAAGCCCGAAGCACCACCTCGAGACCCTCGATTCTCTCGGGAAGGCTTTGGTTCAAGTTTCCCAGACACGAAAGACCGTCTCCTAAAAGAAAATGAAGGCGATGGATCAATAGCCAAGCCTTGCGCAAAGCTCCATGGCTCGCGCCTCAGATTAGGCTTGGCACCCTATTGACAGGGGAGAAAATACATCAACATCCAGACGTGCCCTGTGATCAAGAAAAAAGAAGAAGGGCGTACTAGCTTAGGCAGAGACAACATTCTATAAAACATCCCCACCAATAGCTGGCGCCGCATAAGGAGATGATGTTGCAATCACCCTAAAGGCATAGCTCCCACCAAGGTCATGAAAAACAAGAAGACTCAAAGATTAAAATCCAATTGAGGAGTCATGGTATGAACCATGAGGTGATGAGTGCTTGTCAACCGGGTGATGAAGATTGCACGATGAGGATGAAGAGGAAGAGGAGGAGATGACTCGACCGTGACGGAGCTGTCGTGCGACTCAGGTACACGGACGGGCGTCGGCCGGGCAGAGGGGTCGCGGAG
>KE373081.1:95865-130728 GCA_000418225.1 Zizania latifolia
AATTTCAGAAGTTTTATTTTCCGCTTTATTTTTATTTTGCGCCCATTCACCCCCCCTCTGGTCGCTAGTTTCGGTCCTACACCAGTCAAACAGATTGCAACTCGAGGATAGCAAAGAACAACAGTTTACCTAGTTGTGGGTCAATGCACGTTCATGGACCGGCGGCCCTCCACCTTCTCCATCGAGGAAGAGGACGGGGCACTCGTGACATCAAAAATAGGGGTGGTCACGTCAGCAATCGACGATGGCTTCCCATGCTTTCCTGGTCCAATCAGCACTTTGCCTGAGCGTTTAAGCATCAGGGCAGGCAGTGGAGGGGTACTTGAAGTGGAGCCCCAAGACTTGCACCAGCATCTAGCGGGAGCTCGAGGTGTGGTGGTCGCAAGATGAACACAATGCCATCCTACGTCATGACTATGACACACTGTGTGGGTGACCAAATCATCACATCAAACAAGAGCAAATCCTAATGCTCGGAGACCTCTGGTGGTGGTCAACCTCATCGGGAAGGCCCAGGGTGAGGTTCTCGACATAAAACTAGCATGACCTCCAGTCCTCGTCTAGGATAGCAAGTGGCATTTCTAGGTACTCAGCCACTTGGTTCACGCGTGGTTCGAGCACTACACTATCAACCACTCCTGGCTCCTTAGATGGACAAAGATGGAAAAAATATTGGAAGAGACCCTAGTAGGGCTCCACCCCTATGTATGCCTCACAGAGGTGGATGAAGACTGAGATTTGTAGTACAGAGCCCAGGTCCAGATTAGCAAGGATATCCTGGTAGTAGTGGAGGAGCCCGCGGAGGAAGGGATGAGTGGGAAACCTAAGCCCCCAAAGGACTCAAAGAGCACCACTTCACCATGCTCCGGTGATGGGTAAAACTCCCCCGCTGCCGCCTGCCACCCCAAAATAGATTGAGGCAGCAGAAGCCACAATGGTTCAAGAGCAAAGACCCACTCGGTCGTCGACTTTGACTCTCGCCACCCAAAAGGGCGACTCAAGATGCTGGACACCATAGGAATGACAAGAAGAATGCGACGGATAGCTTGACAATAGGGGAAGGGAGCTACACGATGGGAAGATTGTGAACAAGAGAAAGGGAGTTCTTGGTGAAAAATGGGCCGAGGGAAGCAAAAAGGAAAGGTGGAAGTTAAATGCAAGCGCCATCATCACCGTGACATAAGCCACGACTGCTACAGAGGGGCGTCTCTTCGATTACTGCACGTCTCTCACAACTGCACGGATGCGACGTTTCCTCCCCTCTATCCGCACCTGCCACCTGTGCTTGGTCCAATCTGAGCAGAGGTGTCCCCCTATCCCCTTAACTACAATGCATTAATTGTGGATAGAGAAGACCAAAAAACAACTTTTTATGCACTCGGCAGAGTTCACAACGCTTGGTTCCCTCAGAACATGGGGGCTCGTGTGCCCGAGGGCTCGCATGCTCTGGGACTCGCGTGTCCAAAGTCTTATGAGCTTGGGGACCCAAGCGCTCGGGTGCTCATGCGCTCAGGTGCTTGAGCACCCGAGGCCTTGCATGCTCGAGGCTTGGCCTCCTGAGAGGTTGCGCACTCGAGGACTCATGCAACCAAGGACTTGCGTACTCAGGGCTCATGGCTCGAGAATCGCACGCTCGAGGCTAAGCCTCAGGGGCTCAAAGATGATTGTGCTCGAGACCATGGTGGGCCTAGACCTCGATGACTCTCTTCTTCAAGAAAAACTTCACCGAAGCATGAGCGATCCCCAAAGACAAGACGTACAAGCAATCGCCAAAGAGCTTCGAAGGATTATTAAGGACCAGAAGGCTTTTACTACAAGTCATTTTTGACCCTCGAGCTAAATGCTCCATTTAACTCATGGCTCAGAGGCTACACCGTGTGGGTGCACCTATACGGTGCACCTCACATGAAGTAGAAGATTAAAGGTTTTTTCAAGATTATTAGACTTCAGCAGAAGTACAAAGATCCAAATCAAAAGATGAACTCCTCTCAGCTTGTCTAGTAGAAGGTTTTCAACCAAGCTAGGAAGACCTCAGGGGCTCCTGTCAGGGATATGACCCCCAGATATCCTGAGATAGGCTTATCAGTCTAGACTGAGAGAAGGCCAAGCCTAGCATTGGGGTCCGGTATGGCCCATGAAGGGGATACGGTCCCGATAAGGAAAATTGAGTCTTTATCGGGGAACCAAATCTTGCGTCTGGTATGAAGAGATATATTTGTACCAGAGTTCTTATAATTAGGGAATTAGCACCCGATTTAGGTATGTAATCTTAGGTATCAAGGAAACTGACTCAGTGTAGAGTCCTGGGTCTTCAGGCTCGCCCCTTGAGTATATAAAAGGAAAGGGGCACCCCCCAAAGATAAGTTATTCATCTTGCTTTTGACACCGTGAGCCTTTATAGCTTAACTGCGTTGCTTTGTCTCACTTAGGGGCGAAGAGTAGTAGGACCCAATGTTCCACTTTGGGACGAAGAGTAGTAGGATCGAATGTTCTACAATGTTGTGTATGGCTATTATGAAATCTCCTCTTCCGGTGCATAGAGATAAGAACACAGTTAGGTATTTCACTCATGACTCCCTATCGGACTGGATGGTTGCCATTGCTATCATCTATGGGCCAAGAAATTGGAATGGTCACTTTTTCTTGCATTCTTGCCATATTAGCCTACAGATATAAAAAATAATTACTATCACATAATTACATGTCGACCTTAATTGATAGACTATGTTAAGTGACTTACAATGTCTAGCACCGAAGTAAGCTGATGTCGAGAGCATCTATGTTGAATAGATCATATAGATCCTGAAAGCAAATAAAAAATTAGCCATTGCTGGCCTTGAAATGCCGCTTCTTGTACATTACAATAATTGATCTTTTATTGTTGTTGCAACCATTCAGATAGAATTGATGTACATCCTTTAGAGATTGCCCTGCCTTCCTTAGCTGATCTTGTGGTAGCAGAGGCTTGCTATATTGGTACTTAGGGTTTGCCTGAGTCTAGGTTGACCCAGCATTGGGCTTCACAACTTTCTTTGACATTTTGGGGGCGGTCTTCTTGCTTTTGGCTTTGATGACCATTGGCTTTTCAAGTGGTGGCACAATGATGGCCATTTTATCTTTCTCAACGGTAGTAGGCTTAGTAGCAGGCTGAGCAGGAGGTTGAGCAACAGGACAAGCAGGAGGTTGAGCAGAAGCCTGATCTTGAGGTCAAGCATGAATTACTTGTGCCTGGTAAGCAGATGTCTCGGGCTCGACAATAATTTGGTGCCAACTCCATTGTATCCTTGATAGATGTGCATCGCATAGATTGATGGTTTGGTCATTCAGAGGAATAGGCAGTACGGTGTCTGCTGTGTTGGCGTGCACAAAATTGACAAACACCACTGTATATCCCTCACTTATCGGCATAGTGTGTAGCTCATGCACATCTGGGTAGACCACACCCCTAGCCACCTCAATCTGATACCCTGTAGGTCTTATGACAAGCGAACACGGGGTGTGTCGGGGATGCGACCCCCGGGTGCCTCACGGTTGGCCTTATCAGACCAGACCAAGGGCAGGCCAAGACCAAGCATTGACCGTCTGGTATGGCCCATAAACAGGGGTTTGATTCCGATAAGGAAAATAAAGTTCTTATCGGGTAGTTAAGCTTCGGATATATTATCTAGAGGTTTATTTGTACCAGAATCCTTGTAATTAGGGATTTAGTACCCAAGTTTGGTAGGGAATCCAAATCCTACTTGGAATAGAGTCCTAGGATTATTAGGTTTATCTCCTGAGTATATAAAGGAAGCAAGACCCCCCAAGGGGCATCTAATCCATCAATCATCAACCCATCTAACTCATCATCAAGCCTTAGCATATTTTTCTTGCTTCTGACACCCAAACCTTGATAGCTTGATTGCGTCGTATTATAAGATCCACCATCATAGTAGACACCAAAACACTAGACGTAGGGCTATTATCCTTCGGGAGGCCTGAACCAGTATAAATCTTGGCTCTTGTGTTCTAGAGTCGACCATCGGGTTCAAAGCCATGGCGCTTTCCTTACACAACATCTAATCACCACCTCGGGTACCCCCTTAGCTGGACTGATCAGTGATTTACCGATAGTTAGCGTGCCAGGTAGGGGGTCACATTGCTTTCACTAGGATCCGATGGCATCCGCACGTCGACTTTCAGCCATGCTTGACAGAACACTCATCTTGGGCAACACGACATACGTGGCCGATTCACTCGGAATGTTGATTCCTTTTGACTCAGCTCCAACTCCTGAGCAGTCATCAAGATGGAGTCTTGATCCTTTCCTCCCATAGAAGGATGATCGATCTGTGGAGCGCATGGCTGATGTCATGCAGGAGTTAGCCCTAGGTCAGCTCTCTGATCAGGTAGCGGAACAAGTCCTCCGACGTCTCTACCAAAGCTTCGGGGAATCACCTCCTCAAGGTTCCCAACATCGAGAGGATTTTCTCGAGCATGCTGGAGGACGCCTCACCGGATGACTCACTAGACCTTGGTCCGGGTCCACTGAAGATTATGCCATGACCCTCGGATCTAGCTCCTCCCACCGCTCCCAGTCAACAAGGCGGTGGCACAGAGGGCCTAGGGAGAACTACTAGAGGCCTCGGAAGGACAAGCATAGGTTTGAGCGCTCGGAAGAGGATGGACGAGATGACGTCGAGGACCAGAGGGACAACGTGAAGGATCGACCACGAAAGCGCCAGACCCCGAGGAAGGTATGGCACAAGAAGACCCACGAGGACATCATAATGCATGAAGAGAATAGGCGAAAGTCGAAGAGACGATGGACCAGCGGGGAGCAATGATGAGTCAAGCCACTATCAAAGGGCTTTGAGCTGACTCCACTCCCGATGTTGTCAAGGGTCACGGACGCCGTCAATCGAACTTCCTTCCTTTCTTTCTTTTTTCAGCTATGTATTCTTTACCCTATATGAAATAAAGTTTAAGTTTTTCACCAAGTGAAATCATGTTCTTTACCTTTGTTGACCACAATCGCTAAGGCTCGGGCCTTATGGGGGTCAAAGCAAAGCATCGCGCGTCTAGCTCAAACGGTTGTGCCTCTATGGATTTGCTCTGGGTTTGGTACCAGCAACTGGGCGAGCGAAAAAGAGTTGGCATTTATGCCGTCTCGGCGTCCGACTAATAGCTAAGTCCCTCGAGGACTCGAGTCCTGAACCCTTAACTTCAAGTCCCAAGCAGTTTCGAGAACTCATGAGGCCTGATGTCAGGATCGGTGCATAAGCGGCATTAGTTCCCTGCACCCGAGACTATATAGCTATACCGGGGGCTCGGAATCTCGCTTCGGGCACGTGAAGGATTAGTAAAAAACAACAAGTCTATGATGCTACAAGGGCCAAACGCTGAGTACTATATGGCCTAAAGTCCCTCGAGGTGAAAGCGCAGCTAAGACGTAAAATTGCAAATGGCAAAAGAAGTTAATCATACTTCATCACAAAAGGGAACCATAAGTTCTCGAAAGCACAGAGTTGTTCTCTAATCACTGCTAAACACTTGATGCAGGATATACACAACTATTCTTTGGGAAGGGACGCCATGGGATCTTAATCTTCAGGAGATGACGCTACAAGATCTTGATCCTCGAGAGACGACATAGCAGGGTCCTAGGCCTCAGGAGATGCAGCATGGTTCTCAGGAGGAGGCAGGAATTGGAGACCCCTGGTGATCACAGCGGTGACACCCTCCACCTCTTGCTGAAGTGCCGTGCCTACTCCTCGGTCACCCCGGCAGGCATTCCATGCTCCAGCAAACAAAGGTCATCCATCGAGAAGTGAGCCCGAGCATAGACCAAGGCTTGTCCGGTCCCAGCCTTCGTCGCCTCATCAACGAGGAGGCAGAGCTGAGTCTCGAACCCATCGAGCTTGTGTCGGAACTCTACCTCAGCGTCCTCAACTAGAAGCGAGTACGCGCACTCGACCACAGCACGAACCCCGACCGCTCCACTCTCAAACTCCCTGATTCAGGCCCGGTCCTAGTCATGCCTCCCTGCAAATAGAAGACCAACGAAGATTAAGGCAAAAAGATGACAAGACAATAATAAAAGAATGACCGCCTGAAAAAAAGCTTACTCCGATACTCAGCAACAGATGACTCCGCCGACTCCTTCACCGCATCGAGGGCCCATCAGGCGGCTCCCTCAGCCTCCCTCGCCTCCTCGACCACGGTCCTCAGAGCTGCCACTTGGCGATTGGCCTCCTCAACTGTGGCCCTCAGGGCCACCGCTTAGCGAACGGCCTCTTCTGCCAAACGAGTGGCATTCTCGACCATCACCGCACGACCTTTTTTTAGCAAGGTCTCAACGAAAACAGGATTATTAAGTAGAAGATTATTATTTACAGGATATTCTTGGACCCTCGAACAAAATGTTGCATTTAACGTGAGGCTCGGGGCTACACCGTTCACGTGCACCACATACATGAAAGAAGGCGAACAAAGGTTTTCTCAAGGGCATTAAAGTTTGACAAAGATGTTGAAGTTCTAAATTAAAAGAGAGCTCCTCCCAGCTTGTTTTTTCCGAAGATTTCTTCAACCAAGCTGAGAAGAGCTCGGGGGATGCTGTTGGGGATGTGACCCCTGGGTACCTCACAGTTGAGCTTATCAGAACAGACCAAGGGCAGGACAAGACCAAGCATTGACCGTTCGGTATGGCCTATAAATAGGGGGTTTGATTCCGATAAGAAAAATAGAGTCCTTATTGGGTAGTTAAGCTTCAGATATGTTGTCTAGAGGTTTGTTTGTACCGAAATCCTTGTAATTAGGGATTTAGTACCCAAGTTTGGAAGGAAATCCAAGTCCTACTCGAAATAAAGTCCTAGGATTGTTAGGCTTATCTCCTGAGTATATAAAGGAGGCGAAACCCCCTAGAGGCATCTAATCTATCGATCATCAACCCATCTAGCTCATCATCAAGCCTTAGCATATTTTCTTGCTTCCGACGCCCAAGCCTTGATAGGTCGATTGTGTCGTATTGTAAGATCTACCATCATAGTAGACACTAAAATACTGGACGTAGGGCTATTATCCTCCGAGAGGCCTGAACCAATATAAATCTTGGCTCTTGTATTCTAGAGTCATCCATTGGGTTCGAAGGCACTGTGCTTCCCTTACACAACATCTAATCACCACCTCAGGTACCATCTTGGGTCGACTGATTGATGATTCATCGATAGGGTGGGTGTAGTGAGTTGGTCAATCATGTGTTGCATAATGTCGTGAGATTCAGGGGTCACTTCTGGTTACTCGACCTCTCTTGAAGCTCGGCTGGTCTTTCTAGCACATGCGGGGCTTCCAAGTGAAGCTCCAGCTAGAATGACGATGCCCTATAGAGCAAACCTCCTCATGAGGTCTGAATATACATTGTCCTTGATAGTCTATGTCAGTGCTTCCACATCGATTCCTGTGGACCTTTTTCGCTTCTTGTACACGTCAGCATTGTTCAAGAAACCATGCTTCTAGCCTTGTGAGCTAGACACGTCTCGCATGCAACCAGGGTGCTCTGGGTTTCTTACAGCACTTGTTAGCTCAACCTGCTCCCACACAGCTATGAAGGATCCTTCTGATGCCTGCATAGCAAGATCTCTCACCTTTTGAGCTACTGTCGTCATTTTGCTCAAGGTTCACATTACTTCACAGCTTTCTAATAGTTAACCCTAGGCCCTTAGAAATGACTATCGAGGATATGACCCCTGGGTACCTTGAGATGGGCTTATTTGTCTAGACTGAGAGCAGGCCAAGCCCAGCATTGTAGTCCTGTATGGCCCATGAAAGGGGTTTGGTCTTGATAAGGAATGTTGAGTCCTTATTGGGGAACTGAATCCTATATCCGGTATAAAAAGATATGTTTGCACCAGAATCCTTGTAATCAGGGAATTAGCACCTAAGTTAGGTATGTGATCTTGGTAATCAAGGAAACCAACTCGGTGAAGAGTCCTGGGTCCTCGGGCTCGTCCCTTGAGTATATAAAGGCGGCAGGGCAGCTCCCTAGGGACAAGTTATTCATCTTGCTTTCTACGCCTTGAGCCTTAATAGCTTAAGTGCGTTGCTTTGTAAGCTTAGACATCGTATAATACACCAAAACACTGGACGTAGGGCTATTATCCGTCGGAAGACCTAAACTAGTATAAATCTTGACTCTTATTTACTAGAGTCGACCATCGGGTTCGAAGGCACTGCGCTTTCCTTACACATCTATTCACCACCTCGGGTACCCCCTTGGGTGGCCTGCTCGGTGATTCACCAACAATTGGAGCACCAGATAGGGGTCATGGTGACTTTCATTATGATCCGATGGCATCCTCTTCAGAATTTCTCATGCCCACTGGCTCTATCTTCATGTTCGGGAGTTTGGCCTTCACTAGCAACTCGACAGGGCATGTCTTTTCACCGCCCGCGTCAGGCGTTGTTTTGAAGCCAGCCAGTTTGAAAGGATTGGCTTTGATTCTTGAGCAAGCCGGCCAATCAAGCTTCAGGTGGACTTTGACTAGCTTTGAACACTACGTCATCTTCTCCGGCAAGAATGGTCGGGTTGTCCCACGCCGATGGGTAGAAGTCAGGGTTGCCAGCAAACCAGAGGGTGACCCTCAGCTGCATAATCCTCGGTTCCCAACTAACCTCATCATGATGGCCAAGGGCGATGCATCTTCATCCAATAGCAACCGGCGCAGGCGTGCCACGGCAGCCAGAATCACACAAGAAGATGGAGTCCACCGCAATCTCGACGACGAATTTACCTTAGAATTTGATGGCCAAATAGTCTTCAAAACCCCCGCCGCCAATCTTGTGGCGATCGAGAGGGCTCTCAGATCCCTTCCTGATACCCCAGAATTACAGCGAGCAAAGGCTCTAACTTAGGTGGCGACCATGCAGATCAATACCCTGGTACCTACTTCGGTCTGACCTGGTTCTCCTTCTCCTTAGGAAAAGGAAGACGACAGCTATGACCGGTACCAACCATCTCGTGGTTGGATTCCCCTAGATGATGAGCCACACAACAAATGAAGGGACCACCCGGAGGTACCAGGAAGACGGAATAACAGGATACGCTCGGAGATATACAAGTGGACGGATGGCAGCCAAAGCATCGGCAGTGGGACCAGCAGTAGCAGCAGTAGCAATGGGGGTCAACGGGGCCATCATTGTCATCGGGGGCATGGAAGCCAATGTGATCATGGTGGCTTCCCTACATTCACAAAGTGCCTCAGACGAGTGCGGTGGCCGAAGGAGTTTCACCCGACCAGAATCGAGCCCTACAAGAGCAAAACAGACCCCTCACAATGGCTGTGGCTGTATTATACAGTCGTTAATGCCACAGGGGGCGATGAGAAGGTGATGGCGAACTATTTACCAGTCATGCTCTCCTTCTCCGCCAACAATTGTCTTTCCAGTTTGCCAAAGAATTCAATTGACTCTTGGGCACAACTCCGCTCGGCCTTCATCGACAACTACCAAGGGACATGGTTGAAGCCTGGCACCCACTACGATCAGCAACAACTGTGATAGAAGGAAGACGAGTCTCTCTGTAGTTTTATTCAAAGATTCTCCAAGAAAAGGACCACCATCATGGATGTTACAGAACAGGATATAATCAACTACATTATTGATGCTCTGCACCACTCATCTGAAGTACATGGGGTCCTCGTGAGAAAGAAACCAATCACGATAGCACGCATGATCTCCATCGCAGAAAAATACGCGGACAGTGAAGACACCCGAAAAGATAAGATGGATCGTTCTCGTCATGAAATTTGATCTCGACGGACAGTGAAGACACCCGAAAAGAGAAGATGATCGACCAAGGACCTCTTGGGCTAGACAGGATTGGAAAAGGAAAACAAAAAGGACCATTGTGGCAGCTTACAAATCAAGGCGGTGAGAGGACGAGTCAATGCAAGGGGAACTGGACAAACCCTGTCAGTTCCACCCCAAGGGCAATCACACAATGCGCAAGTGCTACTCCCTTTAGGATGCACTGGTCAAGGAGATGCGAAGCAACCCCCATCAAGATAGAAGGCACTAGGAAGATGACGACGGTCCTAGAAAGGACGGTCATCCATAGAGCGATAATGATTTCTAAGAACCTCAAAAGATGACCAACATCATCTTCGGAGGGCCCTCCTCGACCAAGACAAAGCGACAGCAAAAAATCTTGGATCGGCACATTAACACCGCTGGGTTTGAAGACATTCAATGCCTACGATGGTCAGAGATCCTGATCACCTTCAGCCAATAAGACCAGTGGACCAACATCCCAAAGCCCGGACGATGGCTTCTGGTTGTCGACCCGGTAAGGTATTTCAGTCAACAGTCTTCGAAAGGAAAATACCACTTTTTACAGTATAATACCTGGGAAGGGATCAATACCCCTCAGCTCGATCACCCTTCTGATCACCTTCAGTTCCCGGGACAATTTCAGGATAGAACATGTAACATTTTGGGTCACCGATTATGATCTCCTATTCCATGCCATCCTCGGAAGACCTTCCATCTCAAAGTTTATAGCTGTTAGACATTATCCCTATCTCACACTCAAAATCCTAGGCCCCAATGGAGCTATTTCCATACGGGGTAACATTGGCTCGTCCCGCGCCCACGAGAAAGATAGTCTCGCCCTGGCTAAAGTCATCGACCTATCATCTCGGATGGAAGAAACCCTCAGGCAGGTCAGGGAAGATCCCCCCGAGGTCCTAGAAGTCCCAATTAAGGCTCCCTCCCACTGTGGGATCTCACCCTCACCATTGAGCACGAAGAAGATTATTCGCTCTGAGGCCGAACCATCCAAAATCACGGTCATCGGGGCAGGGCTCGACCCCAAATAGGAAAGCACGCTCATTAGCTTCATGCGCTCTAACATGGATATTTTTGCATGAAAGCCGTCCGATATGCCAGGGGTTCCTTGGGCGCTGATTGAGCATGAACTCCACGTATTTCCAACCGCAAAATCCTTCAAGCAAAAACTACGAAGATTTGCCCAGATAGTATAGAGACGATCAAAGCTGAGATTGCCCGACTATTGGTGGTCAAGTTAATCGGGAAGTTTACCACCCGGAGTGGCTCACAAACACCATACTGGTTAAAAAGAAGACATGTTAGTGAAGGATGTGTGTCAACTACACTGACCTCAATAAACATTGCCCGAAAGATCCCTTCGGGCTACCCTGTATTGACCAGGTCATAGACTCAACCGCAGGATGCTCACTCTTGTGCATCCTCAACTGCTATTCAGGATACCATTAGATCGGTCTAAAAAAAGAAGACCAAGAGAAAACTTCTTTCATCACACCGTTCGGCGCATATTGCTACACGACCATGTCTTTTAGGCTCAAGAACGCAGGGGCAATGTACCAATGAGCCATTCAACGATGCTTGTCTGATTAGATCAGACTCAATATTGAAGCATACATTGATGATGTGGTAATAAAATCAAGAGAGAAAGATGAACTAATCAGTGATATCATCGAAACATTCAACAACCTAAGAAGATTCCGATGGAAACTAAACCCCAACAATTGCTCGGATTCATCGTCGGCAATCGAGGCATCGAGGCCAACCCAGACAAGATAACTACAATAGTAAAGATGGAGAAGCCAAATAACGCAAAGAAAGTGCAAAAACTCACAAGTTGCATGACTGCCTCGGAAGATTTATTTCCCAGCTAGGGGAATGAGGTGTTCTATTCTCCAAACTTCTAAAAAAGGAAGACAACTTCCAATGGACGGATGAGGCCAACGAAGCTTTCATAGCCCTAAAAAAATTCTTGACCTCACCACCCGTTCTCACGGCACCAAATCTAGAGGAAGTTCTCCATCTGTACATCACCGCCACAACCAATGTCATCAGCACGACCATCGTGGTAGATTGACCCGAAGAGGAACACGTCTTTCTAGTCCAGCGGCTGGTGTACTTTATCTCAGAGGTACTTGGACTCTCAAAAACAAGGTACCCTCAAGTGTAGAAGCTCCTCTACGTCGTCCTACTCACCGCTTGAAAACTGAAAAACTATTTCATAGCCCACAAAATCATGGTAGTTACAGAATACCCTCTAGGTGACACACTTCACAGTCATGACGCCACCGGGCAGATCATGAAGTAGGCAGTTGAGCTGGGTGAATACACAATAGAGTTTCGGTCCCGCACCGCCATCAAATCATAGGCTCTCGTTGACTTCATCGCAGAGTGGACTGAAATCCAACTACCCCCAGGCCAAGAGGAAAAAGAGCATTGGATGATGTACTTCAATGGGTCCCTAAACATAGAAGGGGCTAGAGTAGGAATACTCCTCGTGTCACCGAAGGGTGAGAAGTTGTGCTACATACGTCAACTTCTTTTTAAGGCTTCCAACAACACAGTAGAGTACGAGGCCATGTTGCATGGGCTCCGAATAGTGATTTCGATCAGCATAAAGCGACTCATGGTCTACAGAGACTCCAGGTTGGCTATCAGTCAAGTCAACAAGGATTTGTCCTACACCAGCGACAAGATGGATGCTTATTACGCCAAGGTTCAAAAACTCAAAAATAAGTTCTTCGGACTGGAATTCCACCACATCCCCCACGATGACAACATAGTTGCCGATGGCTTGGCATGACTCAAATCCCATCAGGCATATTCGTCCATGAACTCATTAAGCCATCGATAAAAACCGACTACCCCGGCATCCCTAGCACTGTGACTAAAGACATCGTAGCCATGATCGAGAATACCGTCAACTGGTGAAAGCCTTTTATTGATTACATCTCGAAAGGCACCACTCTATAGGATAAGGTCATAGCTGAATGTCTGGTTCGGTGTAGCAAACTGTATGTCAATCATCATCGTCGGTAACGAACTATATAAACGCACGGCCTCGACAAGGGTACTTCTAAAGTGCATCTTACTAAGTGAGGGCCTTCAAATCATCAATGAAGTTCACTCAGGGATGTGTAGCAACCACGCCAGAGAAAGGACACTAGTCAAGAAAGCCTTTCAATCAGGATTCTACTGGCCTTTGGCCAATAGCAACGTTAAGGAATTGGTCAAAACGTGCACCAGATGCCAATTCTACGCGAAGCAAAATCATCTACCAGCGCAGGCTCTCTAGACAATTCCACCAATTTGGCCCTTTGCCTGCTAGGGGCTCGACATGGTCGGACCCTTTTAGAAAGCTCCTCAAGGGATCGATCGACTCCTAGTAGCCATTGACAAATTTACCGAATGGATCGAAGTGATGCCATTAAAGAATTGCACAGCTAAAAAGGCAGCTAAATTTATCGAAGGCATCACATAGCGGTTTTGGGTCCCGAACAAAATCATCACCAACCTTGGAACTCAGTTCACCACAAATGACTTTTGGGAATTCTATGAGGAAAGGTCAATCGAAGTTAAATATGCATCGGTCGTACATCCACGAGCAAACAGACAATGCGAGCACGCCAACGGGATGATGCTTCAAGGGTTAAAAGCTCAAATCTTCAACCCTCTACAAAAATACATGGGGAGGTGGCTACAAGAACTACCCGCCGTACTCTAGGCGCTCCGCATAGAACTAAATAGAGGGACAGGGCAGACTCTCTTCTTCCTCATGTACAGGTCCAAAGCAATCATTCCAATTGATATGCTACACAAGTCTCCTCGGATCTAGCACTATGACAAAGACATGGTGGAAGAAACAAGAGCGGAAGACATCAACTCCCTCGAAGAAGCCTGGATAGAAGCGCCACTATACAAACAGACTGATACCAACAAGCTCTTTGGTGGTACCATGACCGCAACATACAGAGCAGAACTTTCAAGGTCAGTGACCTGGTGCTTCGTTGAGTACAATCAGTCGTCGGAATGACTAAACTTTCTGCTCCTTGGGAAGGACCATTTATCGTCACCGAAGTAACAAAACCTAGCTAGGGCCTATAGGCTAATATGGGAAGACGGGCAAGCAGTACCCAACTCATGAAACATCGAGCATCTCTATCGATTTTATGCCTAAGCTTTTTGTAATAAACTTCTATTGTTTTTGTCAATAAAGCAAATATGTTATGGCGGTCATCGACACCGAGATGCTCCTTCTCTGACCATGCTGACTACTTCCTCCCTTAGACATGCAACTGGGCTTGGAAGGGGTAAGCTCTATAGCTATACACCCGCAGTCATGCATCTTCACCACCGACCTCACTGACTACTTCCTTCCCTAGACATGCAACTAGGCTACGAAGAGGTAAGCTTTATAGCTGAACACCTGTAGGCGAGCATTGTTTCACTGACCTATGCTAACTACATCCCCCTCTGAGTTAGGCGCTAGTTGGCTGCCGTGCATGCAACTGGACCCGAGAGAGGGTACGCTCTTTAGTCGAACACCCGCAATCACGTACCTCCACTGACCTCGTCGACCACTCTGACTACATCCCCTCCAAGTTGGGCGCCAGAAAGCTGACGTGCATAGAACCAGACCCAGGGGATGGTAGGCTCTTTAGCCATACACCGGTAGTCAAACATCTCCATCGAGCTTCGCCAAATTCGCCATTGGGATTCCGCCTTACCATGTGGGTGAAGAGTCAGGATCCACAAAAAGCTATAACCACACTGGTGACTCTAGACTCAACCTCAACGTTAAATTCTCAGGACACCATCAATTAAAGAACACGATGATTGCACAACAGAAAAGGGAAAAAAACTCCACCAACCAAGGATGTAACACCTCATCATGAAATTACAATCCTTACAATCATAATTAACTATTTTTTATAGAGACTACACTACTTTGATGGAGGCAAAGGCCGCATTGGGTCTTCCTTAGAAGAGAAAATATCAAGACATCCAAAGGTAGCATTCTGCAAAGCATCCTCGACGGCTTAGGATGCCATATCTTCGACCACCACCACCTCCGTGGTCCTCGACCGAGCAACCTCCATCGCAAACGCAGCAGCCTCACCTGCTACAGCATCCCCACTAAAACTGATGCCACCAGAGGAGATGATATAGCCATCACCCCTGAAAGCACAACTCCTACCGAGGTCCTAAAGGACACAAAGATTCAAAAATCAGAACATATTCAAGTGGATCGCAACGTCAAAACTATGACAAATAGAAGTTTACCTAGCTACGGGCCAACGAAGGGTCGTGAACCAGCGTCGCACCACCTTCTTCACCAAGAGGAAAAATAGAGTGACCTTGGCATCAGAAACAGAGGCAGTCACTCGAACCGACCAACGCGCCACATGGACATTTAAGCATCGGGGTCAACAGTATAGGGGCACTTGAAAGCAGAACACCGAGAGGAGGGCTAGCATCTGATGGAAGCTCCAGGCATAGCCATCACGAGACGAACACAATACCCTCCTACATCACACCGTATGGGTGATAGAGTATCAAGCACTAAAGCAAAAGACCCAGACAAACAACAAGCAGATTAGCAGAATAGACAAACCTGTGGTAGTGGGTTCTTAGCATTGTAGACCATGAACCCCATGGTCGGTGGGAAGGCTAGCACCGCACGGGTTCTCAGGACGGCAAGCGACATCTCTAGATACTTGGCCAATCTTTCTAGTTGGCAGGTCTAAACTAAGCAGATTCAGGTAATGAAGGAAGTGAAACTCTTGATATCTCTTAGTGAGGAAGAACCTATTGATATCACAAAGTCTGGATAGAGCACCTACTTCTACCAGAAAGTCAGGATAAGCATGAACTTTTTGGTATTTTCTGTTTCTTTGGATGATATGATGGGTCAATCATTTGTGGTTCAAGTGGCTCGCTACCGACCATTCCCCGCTCCTTGGATGGATGAAGGTTGAAGAAGTACTAGAAGAAGCCTTTGTAGGACTCCATCTCTAGATATGCGTAGGTGGAGAAGCTCTATAGCAGAAGTGAAGGGAGCTCCGCAGGTTAAATAAAAGCGCAGCCTACACCATGACATCAGCCATGACTATGCCAGAGGGGTGATGCTTCGATTGCCGTGCAACTCTCGCAGCTGTGTGGACATGATGGTTTTGCCTCTCTATCAGCGCCCGCCACCTGCACCTAGCCCAATCAGAGCAGAGACATCCGCCTGTTCCCTCAACTGCAACGCATTAATTGCTGGCAGAGAAGATAAAAAAGCAACTTTTCATGTGCCTAGTGGAGTTCCTGACGCTTGGGTTCCTTGAGAACTCAGGGGTCCATGCGCCTGAGGGATCACACTCTTGGGGACTCACACACCCAATGGATTGCATGCACGGGGACTCATGTGTCCGTGGGATCACACGCTCGGGGGCTCACACGCCCAAGACCTTAGGTGCTCGGAGGCCCATGCGCCCGAGGGCTCACGTGCTTGGGGGCTCACATGCCTGAGGCCTTATGCGCTCGAGGCTTGTGCACCCGAGAGATTGCGTGCTCGAGTGCTCATGCGCCCAAAGTCTTGTGTACTCAGGGCCCATGGCTCGAGTATTATGTGTTCAGAGGCTGAGTCTCGGGGGCTCAAAGCTGATTGCACTCGAGACCATGGTGGCCCAAGACCTTGACGATTCTCTTCTTTGAGCAAAACTTTATCCAAGCATCAGCGATCCTTGAGGACAAGACATACATACAAACCTTCATCAGCGCTCGAGAACTTCAAGGGTTCAACATGATCAAGACTCTGGAAGGCTTTTTTCATTACAGGTTATTTTTAACCCTTGAGCTAAATGTTCCATTTACTTAAGACTTGGGGCTACACCATGTGGGTGCACCTATACGGTGCACCTCACACAAAGAAGAAGATTGAGGCTTTATCAAGGATTTTAGGCTTCAGCAGAAGTACAAAGACTCAGATTGAAAGGATGAGCTCCTCCCAGCTTGTTCAGTCGGAGCTTTCAACCAAGCTAAGAAGAGCTCGGAGGCTACTGTCGAGGATATGACCCCTGAGTACCCTAAGATGGGCTTATCAGTCTGGACCGAGAGTAGGCCAAGCCTAGCATTGGAGTCCAATATGGCCCATAAAAGGGGTTTGGTTCTGATAAGGAAGGATGAGTCCTTATCGAGGAACTGAATCCTAGATTCAATATAAAAAGATATGTTTGCATTATAATCCTTGTAATTAGAGAATTAACACCCGAGTTAGGTATGTGATCTTAGGTATCAAGGAAACCAACTCGATGAAGAGTCCAAGGTCCTTGGGCTTGCCCCTTGAGTATATAAAGGAGGCGAGACACCCCCAGGGACAAGTTATTCATCTTACTTTCGACGTCTTGAGCCTTCATAGCTTAAGTGCGTTGCTTTGTAAGCTTAGACACCGTATATTACACCAAAATACTAGACGTAGGGCTATTATCTTTCAGGAGGCCTGAACCAGTATAAATCTTGGCTCTTATTACTAGAGTCGACTATCAAGTTTAAAGGCGCTGCGCTTCTCTTACACATCTATTCACCACCTCGGGTACCCCCTTGTTTCGACTACTCGGTGATTTACTAAAAATGACTGTGATCTTTCGGGAAACTATTGCCATGGATTTTCTTTGCCCTCACTTGCCATCTTGGCATCTTTGGTCAACCACTTGTCTTTCTTCCCCGCATAACCAGTTGTGCCAAGGTTGTGGTGTAGCTTATTTCTAGTCCAGAGCTCCTTCTTCGTAGAGCTTTCTACCTTGAACGCATCTGAGCTCTTCATCTTCACAAATTAGTCTCAGTCCTCCCTTTTTAGATATGGGAACTTAATGAAGGGCTCGAGGTCTTTGGTGACAAAGTTTGTCATAAGGTTGCTTTTGTGAGACCTCCACAACTTAGCTATCATCTTCATTGCTGTCCTTAACGATGTCACCTTGGTATTCTCGAGAAACTCGAGGAAATTGTTGATCTCGTTGTTGAAGAGTGCAGTCTTCTGCTCTCGACTGAGATCATCAAACTTCCTCAGGGTCAACAGGACCCTCTCTCATGCAATCAGTCCTGCCAGCTTCCTCAACCATTGCAAAGCCGCTTTATCTTTTGGCAGGCCATCGTTGTCTACCGCCTTGACAGTTAACTTATCCGTTAGCCACTTTGCTTGTGACCTTGGCTTCTTTATTGCTAGCTCAACCTCGACTGTAGAGCTAGAAGACCCAGTAGAGAAATGGCTAGCCATCTAAACATTAAGAGAAACGAGACCTTAATGTTTCATTACAAAAAAAAATCGAACCAAGTGTCATAACCAATAAATGTACGATCAAACGATGCTAGACTTTGGGCACTAATAGGCAAGGATAGGTCCTAAATCCCATCCAGGGATGTGCGGCCCACATAGCTGGACCCTGTGGTCCCGTACAGTTCTAGAGAGAATTTCGATAGCATCACCCCACTGTTCTCCAAATAAACATCTTGACTTGGAGTCGAGAGGGTTGTGTATCTGGAGAACAACAGGGAGACACCACCGAAACTCTCTCTAGAACCATATAGGACCACGGGGTCCAGCTATGCAGGCCACACATCATCGAACTATCTAAAGTGCGTGGATAATTTGGGAGCGTCTTCCTATAAATATGACGAGTTATTCGGTCATATTTATAATCCAAAACTCCTGAATGGGAGACGACGTAATCAGTTACGTGACTCTAATAACTCAACATACATTTATATTGTATTTTAATATATTAAAATTTGTAACAAAATTAATTTATACCAAAGATCTATTAGTTGTTAATTAACTAATTATTTCACTTTATTCAACATATATATATTAAAAAATATGGTGGTGCATTAATATTGGAGAAAAAATATACCTTTCGACGGATGTTGGTGCTACTGGTGGTGCCGGTCGGTGGACCGAAGCACATACCAGTGCGGGTCGCCATCCCCAAGCGCACGCGTGGTCGGCCTGCCGGTGGCTGTGGGACTTAACTATGGCCGGTCGGGACAAGAGTGAAGTCGGCGGTGGGTGGAAGCAATAAGTGCGGAGCTTGGTGGATCTGAGCTCGTGTGCTACTTAAATACTCATCATTAGTGATGGTTATTACCAAAAACATGTTACTAACGGTTGCCTTAGGGTTGTGGGCTCTTTAGTGATACGGGTAAAATAATACACGTCACTAAAGAGCACACTCTACAGTGACGGGTGATACTATGACTCGTCACTAATGGGGGTGCCCCTCTTTAGTGACGGGTCGCAACATGACCTATCACTAATGTTGACACCTTTTAGTGATGGGTCGTAATGTGACCCATCACTAATGGGGGTGCCCCTTTTTAGTGATGAGCCACATTACGACCCGTCACTAATAATGCAACGTTACTGACATGTGTAAAACAGTCCATCACTAAAAGTGTATTACTAATGCGTGTCATTGATCTGTCAGTAAAGCTCCGTCACTAAAGACTATTTCTATGATAGTGATAACTCAATCGGCTGAGAGTGCGATGAAGCTCTTAGAACTATGATACCCCATCAGCTAAAACTCTAATGAAACGAGTGACTGAACCCGTCGACTTAATAAAATCCATCTTATTAACAATAACCTGGTAGATCAGACTGAACCGAGACAGTACGAGGTTAGAGGTAATAAGAAGAATCTATTTCATCAATAGATCTAGCACACACATGATGGACATATTAGATCTAACTAAGAGATTAGGACAATGCAGCCTTAGAGTGAATACATCAGGATTACTAGCAGAAGTATGAACTCAACCAAAATATTAGACTGAATCGAGAAAGTCTTGGCTAAATAGATGCATTTGCCATGTGACGAGACTTGTTTCTTGCTAGAGATCGAACTAAACCGATACAGCTCAACCCGAGAAAGAAATTGAATCCATCGAGAAAACTACATTACCTTTGGTCCTAGAGGTTGGCGATGCGTCAAAATTGAATAAATTGATCTAGAGTTGATTTACAAGGTCCCCAGGTGTACATATTTATACCCGAGATTAACGAAATCTTACCCGAATTACCACAAATCTCGGGATTTTCCTGCTATGGATAACTATAAGAAAATCTATTTATTTCCTATTATAGGGCATAATTAATATTTGGGACTTGATATACGTGCAGAAACAAAATGGATGTCTTATAATATCTTGTTAGGGATTTCCTACTGTATCGGCACTAATCCAGCGGTAGTCTTTGCTTCACCGGATTCGACTGTATCAAATTATGGTGTCAATACTTATGTCTTATCTTTATTTGCTTAGCACTATCCTCACAATGTATGGAACTAGTAGTAAGGTAAAAGGATTCTCTTAGACACCTCCTTATTTCAACATTATGAATGCTCTTACTAGAGAAACCCACTAGCATGCATTGAGCGGACACGTGGCGGTGCTTGGAGAATGCGCGCTCTTCGAGGGCCTTATGCGTGTGAACAAGAAGGACTTTCCAAAATCAATCTACAATAGGAAGTTCAGCCTCTTTTCCCATAAAACCCACATGTGCACAACTCCCTAATCTCTATCTTAAAATCATGGTCATTTAAGACTTTAATACAAAAGTGCCACCCGGCGATTTTACATTCATCAGTAATCGAGCGGTCCTAAAATTACTAAGTACTGAACCAGGGACACCCCATAATGCCTATAAGGTTACACTATAATATGTTTGACGTTTTTTCTAAGAAATTGGTCTTACGCATCAATATGAAGTCAGGCCACACAAGTGACGATAACCTATGGTAAATTTCACAAATATTTTATCTCTTTTCAATATCATGGGTACTTGGTACCATTTTTCAAAACATTTGACGGAAATCTATTTTTATCCCACACATTTCATGATTTCCATGAGTGATTTTGTAACAAAGATGTTTTATTGCCTATATCATCCATTAATGAAATAGTGTGGATTTTTATAGCAATCGCAAGATTAGAAGAAATAAAAGCATACAATTACAGAGGAATGAAAGAAATAAAAGCATACAATTACAGAGGAATGAAAGAAATAAAAGCATACAATTACAAAGGAATGATAAGTGCATCAAGTTAGGTTTTAGTCGACTAATCACTTGGTGATAATCGTTAAATAAATGTATGTGTGTCTTAAATATGCATTTATATAAAAATAAATTTAGCAATGTTATAAGCATGTTCAAAGAAAGAATTGCTTTAATCAAGAGCATAGTCAGGATCGGTGACGGCTATATGTAAAAAATAGCATACAATAAATAAAAAACTTACATCCTAAAATTATTTATAGCAGTGCCAAAATAAAGTTTAAAGTTTTAGAAAAATTAGAAACATGAACGGTGTCTAAAATAAATTTTCTAACAATTTTGAATATTCCAGTCTACTGGAAAAGAGAGAAATAGCACTATTTGCTACTGATCATGTGGTCGGCCTGTCAACAGGAAATAAAATGACGCACGGAAAAAAAATGGTACTGTTCACAGAGGCCCAGCCCAAACAGAGAAGTGATTCTGAAATAAACAGGGAATATTATTCATTCAGGCCGTAGGATTCGGCCTAAACAGGATTAATCATGAAAAAAAGAGAAACTCTCTGTTCATGCGCGGCTTGGCCCAACTGAGAAAACTTGGAATCAAACGTGAAAAAGAAAAAGCACACTGTGGTATGCGCGGCCAGTTAGCGCTTGGGTTTACGGGCTGAAGCCCACTAGCGCACGCCGAACGGAACACATGTCGATGGCAACCGAGGATCACGCGCTCACAGTGTCTGACCAGCTGGCCAGACCTGCTAAAGCGCACAGCCACGCTCGGAGCCAGGCGCGCGGGCGCGCTCGCGCGTAACCACGCGTTAGGGCCTGTGGTCTGTGGAAACGCGCGTGAAGCAGACTGAGTGACTGACAAGTGACAAGTGGGGCTCGGCGTTCAGTGACTTAGGAGAGAACGCACGAGACTGACTTGCGGACCCCTCCTGGCAGCGAAACCGGATAGGATCACGGCTGGAGGTCGAAGACTACCTACGGCTGAAAATCCACGTCTGCTAGGAGACTACGAATTAGAACTCGAAATATTAACAGATACCACTGTGATAGCAACAAGGGCTACTTTAACAGTTTGGGTTGATTAGAAAGAGATTTTATTGAGATTCAACGGTCCCCAGATACTGCTCAGGTTATCGGTGCGGTGGAAGAAGCAATGGTGCCCTAGGCCAACTTTCTTCGTTTTCACCAAATAAAACATCACTGAGGCTTTACTGTGGCAGAAGATTAGCTTAGAGAGCTTTGGATTGTCTAAATTGGACTTCCATCATTGGCGAGTTTCGATGAGTCCCAACCAAGATAACATGACAATCGGATAAAATAGGTATGGATAGTGCTATCCATATCCGTAACTACAAAAAAAATTATACCTGTACCTATACCCATTACCCGTGATGGGTAAAAACCCGTGCCCATACCTGAAACTCACAGATGCCGTATACCCGTGAGTATACCTATTTACCCATCATATCTGGGTGGGGCCGACGTGGGGTGGGATGCCAGTTCAGGGCGGGACACCGGCATTGGACGGCATGGGACGTCAGTTTATGGCGACATGGGACGACGTTGCAAGGCGAGGCGATGCAGGAGGCACTGAATTTGTCAGGTGGAGAGAGTGGCGGCTAAGGCTGAGGTGGAGGGAGGAGGGAGGGGTTAGGGTTTAGAATTGGTTTATATACTTAGGATAAAGGGGTAAACGGGTAAAGTGACCATACTTGTACCCGTTTACCCGTCGGGTAAAAGTTTTGACCTAATAATATATCCACAAGTATAAAATTAGGAACAATCTGACCCTAATAGGTTTTTAACCATGGGTAAACGGGTATATGGGTAGAATTACCATCTCTAGATAGGATGATCTAGTTTTTTGTTGGACGACATAATCTTTCTTGTTTGATCAGATGGATGAAATCATCCCATTTTTCGTTTGGTTCTAGGTATAAGGATGGATAGGATGAGGCCACTTGTGGTGCTATTGCTCTACTTGGAGCAGTTGCGGCTCAAGTTGATGGTGTCAAGCAGTAGCCACCAGCATAGCTCAAGCTGCAATGGTGTGGGTCCATGTCACAGCAGATGATGATAATGTGCAGCAGTAGTGGGGTGCCGAGCAAGGGGTGATGAGGCGAGGGATGCGGGATGGGTGGAATGGGCGGGCGTTGATATTGTGGGGGATAGGGAGGATAGCCATTCTCGGGGTGTCGGTTGCGGAGAGGAGGAAGACAAGGAGCTCATCCCAGTAGAAACAATAGTTATAGGATGGCGGGAAGAGCAGATCTAGGAGCGGGCAGAGACCGTCAATGTGGGAGTGGCCATGGGCTGCAGGCATGAAAGCGGGCGGATGCCACCATTGCTGGCCGTCAGCGTGAGCGCAAGCGCGGTTGTAGGCGCACGAACACTGGGTGGATGAATCCATCGAATCAAAAAATTAGGATCAATCCATCCAGCATCTAGAGAAAATATTCTCTAAGAATGGATGGTCCCGTTTATGGATGGCAGTGGCCCCTGATCCTCGATAGGGATTTCATCCAACGCTACCCTCAACAGCAATCCCTGTCGCCACTAGCCCTTCTCCGACAACGCTACTACTCAGCCACAGCCACCCACCGCTGCTGCCTAGGTGTCGCCTCCTATCGCCACCGATGCTCGACGGTGACCCCCTCCCCCACCGCTACACAATCATGGCCTCGTTCTCTGCCACTGCACAGTCATGGCCCTGCCCTCACCACCACCCAACCATGGGCCCATTCCCCTCCACCGCCTAGCCACAAACCCTGATGTCATCGCCACATGTCCATGGACCCATTTCCTTCATCGCTCAGCCAAGGACTCCCTCGCCACGGCTTGGTCACAGCCCCCTCTCCCATCATCACCTAGCTGCTACCCCACACTCCTGCCTCTAGAGAACACCCCCACTATAGTTGCTTGGACATGCCTTCGACATCGTTGCCCAACCACACCACTGACGTTGCTGCAACCGCCAATGCTAGGTATTTTGTTACTTGTTAGTGGGGATTTTCTCTCTAACGGGGACCCATCAACCCGATGGAGAGCGGAGATGGGGAAAATTGTCCTCAAAGCTAGGAAAGGGGACGGGGAGCGGGGAAATTTTGTTCTGTCAGGGACGGGTATGTAGACCCCCTCCTTGATGGGGAGTATCCCCATTGCCATCCCTAATCCTGTTTAGCCTATCTATGAAGTAAACACCCCTAAAAGATGGATGGGATAATCATATCTAGGCTCATCTAAGCAACCAAGCGACACCTAATTAACTATGCAGGTAACATGATAACTAAGACACGAAGAAACTACAAGTACAACGAATCGAAGGATGGTGATACCTTTGGGTTCTGGTGGAGCACGCTAATTAAACTTCGCAACTACAAAAATGGAACCGGTGCGGTACAAGGATCATGCTATGGTATTTATCATGCAGAGAAATGCAAGGGATCCATAGATTCGGACCCTTACCTGCCATCGGCTGAAACTAGCAATGGATTTGTTTGCTTTGGGGCAAAATGAAGAAATAGATAAAGGCAAGGTATTTATAGCCAAGCAAGGATTGGCCTGCAAGCCTGGTCAGATTTCTGATTTAAATGAAGCACGACCTGAGTGTCAAGACACAAGAGATTTAATTATTTACCACTTTTAAGTGTATGCTATTTAATTATTTGTCACTTGTGTAGATGACATGTGGAATCATATGAGTCTATGACTGTAGTCTAGAACGATAAATAATTGAAGTCACTTTTTAAGGGTGATAAATTATTAAATATCACTGTGACCACAACGCACGACCATTGTCGCCACCTAGGATTCTATAGTTCCGGTACAGTCAAAAGGTAGTTGCTGCTTTGCTTTACTAGAATGTTCGGTGCACGATCAAATGGAGGAAGAAACAGATGATCATTCACTGGTCTTGGCCAATCACCTAGGCAAAACAGGGGTAAACGACGATGACTCAACATCTATGAACAGAGCGCAAGTAACTATGGCCTTGGGAGTTTGTCGGTTCCATGGGGAGAGACGAAGGGAGATTTCTGCGTTCAGAGCTTTAGAATGGTTCAGAAGTGGTAGTAGCTTGGCAGTGAGTGAACTGGAAAAAGGATACTTCCTAACCACAGAAAAAGAAAGCAGTTGAGAAAGGAAGGCAAAAGAGAAAGTTCTTTTGTCTTGCACTTGGATCAAATAGGGAAAACATAAACAACTTGCACCAATGTTGCCTTGGTGTTCAGCCAATAATTTTTATAATTTAGACATTTTTAAAAACTTATTTCATAAATAGATTCTTAGAAAAACTTATTCTGGAACTAGACCTAAAGTTCAGCGCCAATGAGGCTAACACTGAGGGTGAATAGCTTAGTGCCAGCGTCAATAGCACTGAGCTCCAAATCCAACAAGTGCAAGCACTCCCAATTTTCTGATGGATACAAGACAAATGGCCTTTCAATCAAAAAAACAAAAGGATAAAAAAGGCGTGGCATCTCAAGAGGGAGAGCATTTGTCTTCAGAAGCTCGTACTGGAAAGAAGCATAGAAGAAAGTCTCATAACTTAAGCGCCCATGGGTTCTGCCGGTCTACCCCTTTCCCCTTTTCACCAGTGGAAAGTAAGGCACGGAGGAGGGCCTCGAGCATCTTGAAGGCAAGCTTGCTGTCGATGAGGAATCAGAGGTAGCCCTCCATAGACAACTCCCACCTGGCCACTAGTGACACCTTGGGCTCTTTCTCCCCTTCCTTGGCCTGGTCCTTGGTATGCAGCCACGTCTCTCGTCTCCTCCACGAACGGCTTTCCCTCCTCAAGCAGGGTCAGCATCAACGTGGTACGGGAGCGAGCGGGGGACGCCGGCGTGGAGCGAAGTGGCTGATGATGTCAGCGCAAAGGGACTCCAATAGCTCAGGCTCAGGTAGAGGGAAGCAAGAATAGAGCTCAGGAGATGGATCTAGAGAGGGAAGCATAAGGGAGCAGTGGAACCATTGCTATGGAGCGGCGTGAAGAAAGGTGGTGACAGAGTCTCAGGCATAGGCACAACAAAAAGAGGAAAGGGGAGAGGGATGGAGCCTACGGGCGTTCAAGGCACAGAGCTTAGCGCCAATAGCACTAGCCCTAAGCTTCACCTCTGCTACTGCCAACTCAGCGCTAAATCTGCAACCCAACGCCAGCACGGCATAGGGGTTAGCGCCAAGGCCATTGGTGCTGAACTATTCACCCTCAGCGCCAGCCCCATTGACGCTAAACTTTAGGTCTAGTCTCGTAATAAGTTTTTTTAGGGGTCTATTTATGAAATAAGTTTTTAAAAAGGTCTAAATTATAAAAGTGCATGCACTTGTTGGGTGAGATAAAAAAGAAGGCGTTGTCCAGACAAGAAAGCAACTGGGTGAGAGGAAAACTGAAAAGGTTGCATACTTTGAGTGATTAAAGTTTGATTAAACAGGGAAGGTAAATGGTAAATTTTCAAATGCAACTTGGGGGGTAAATAGCAGCATCAAGGGTAAAAATCTAGAAGGAAAAGAAAACAAGTGGTTAGGGTAACAATTTGAGAAAGTTTGAAAATTGACTGATTGTAAATAGTGATTTTAGATTCTAATTGAAAATTTTATTTTGGCACTTCAAAGAATAACATGACAAAAAAATTCAAACTTCTCAATTAAGTTTTTATTAGCATAACTTTCATGGTCACATTCTGTAATACTGGATGTTACAAACCTACCCTAAGAAAATCTTGTCCCGAGATTTCAAAGCTAGGCGAACAACTCCGGATGCTCAGCTTGAAGATGATTTTTTCATTCCCAAGTAGCTTTATCTTCGAAGTGATTACTCTATTTTACCTTGTAGAACTTAATGACTTTTTGTCGAGTCTGGCGTTCTTTTTTCTTCTAGGATACAAAGCTGGTGCTCTTAGTAGGTCAGATTCTTTTTGAGGGTAACACCTTCAAGAGGTACTTGATCTTCAGGAACATACATGTAGGCCTTTTATCAACTGGAATACATGAAAAACATCATACACGTCGGATAGAGTTGTAGATAACTCTAACTAGTACACAACTTCTCCTCGTCGTCTGGTGATGTGATAGGCACTGATGTACTTCGGTGCAAGTTTACCTGCTATACCAAATCATTTAACACCATGTAGGGGTGATACCTAGTGATATACATGTTATCATTATATTCTTAGAGTCAATATGGAGATGTTGTACGAGGCATATTATATTTGTAAAATGTTGTACTGTTCCTTAAATAGATTTTGTTATTATGAATCAACAATAAATCAACAAGTACGTGACCTGTTAATGAGACACATAATGTACCTATCTATAAATGATACCTGATCGGTTTTAAGTCATACATGAAACAGATATGACTGAGATCGGTATGTGTATTGATTAATGATCATATCTCATGGATCATGAGTATGGAGATACCAAATTAATAATAAGGACATATGTTGGATAAACCCACTATGAGACACTATTGAGAATTGATGTGTCATCAGTAGGTCTTAGTAGTGTTTATGTAAAGTCCTTAGGCCTAAGATCGCCATGGTTCCTAACATGCGTAGTAGCTTACTTTGGGACTATCAAACACTACTCCATAACTGGGTAGTTATAAAAGTAGCAGGATGTGAGTGATCAGATGGGATTTGCCTTTTCTCAAGAGAGAGATATTTCTAGGCCCCTCGATGTAATAGATTATGGAAGTGCATTACCATACCGATGTGATTAAGGAGTTAATCATAGATTATAATCTAATACGGAGATCGAGAGAGATATTGAACTATTGATAGGATGACACAAGTCTCACCTTGTGCTCAATCAATATCGTGAGGCAAAGAGACATGTACATGAGAACATTACAAGGTTCAGCCAATATGATCTTTACGTATACTTGGATTAATATGTTTTGCTAGAGGCCACTGTTAACAGATTATTGGAATGGAGTTTCCATACGTTAACCAAGCTATACATGAACCTACAGGGTCGTACACTTAATAGGTTAGAACATTAGATTTAAACAGGATTTGAATTAGGCTCAGTTTAGATTGAGATCCAAATAGTTTAGATAGAGATCTAAACAGATCGGTTAGGGATCCAAGTAGAGTCCTAGTTGGGCCTAGAAGGGTCCAAGCTAGAACATCTATATATATGAGGGTGCAGAGGCACAGGGACATCAAGCAATGCTTCTATGCCTTCAATTCATGCATGTTAAGTTGTTAGCCACCATGAAAACCTTGCCATCGCCACTCTCGAGCCCGACCACCTCACCGATCGGCCGAGTGCTAGTACACTATCGGTCGGCGTTCCACCCCTAGATGTGTGGATACCAGTAGAGGCATTGAGTTACTGCTTCACTTATCGGCATCAGCATCGGCGTCATTAATCAGATCAGTAGCATCATCGGCTTGAAGGACGAGAGGTTGGATGAAGGACTCCTGATCAGATCAGTTGTCTCTCGACCACATTGATCGGCTACTTCCCGACAAGGCGATCGGCTTCCCAACCACTTTGACATGCGCATGTTGGATCGGATTGCTACTCTAACATTTCTTTCGCTGCATTACGTACCTAAGGTAATGTTCTATGGTCTCTCTCTAGCAAGATATCTTGGTGTGCGTGATAGAATTTTTTTTGTTTTTGGCTAGCATAGCCTCCGCGTTCCCCAACAATACATGGTCTCTGACTTTAAATTCTAAATTTCTTTGACAGTTATTAGCATAACTTTTCTGTCGACCTTGAGCAGCTTGAAGATGACTACAAATAACTTTTACCTGATTCTCAACGGACTCAATAACATCTGGTTCGAACACTTGTTTCTCAACAGTTCCATCCCAACATAGGATTGTTTTGCCCTTTCGTCCATATAACACCTCATTTGGTGACATCTGTATACTAGCTTGATAACTGTTGTGATAGGAAAATTTTGCATACAACAAACAAAGATCTCAAGAGCTTTTAAATTCTAGAGCACATATGCTTACCATATCTTCAGGTATCTGATTGACTCTTTTAGTCTGACCATGAGTCGGATGGTATGCTATACTGAAATTAAGGTTAGTCCCTAAAGCTTTATGTAATTGTTCCCAAAATCTAAAGGTGAACTATGTGCCACAATCTGGTACTATTTTCTGAGGTACTCCATGTTGGCATGTAATATGACTCATATATAGATTAGCTAGCTGTTTCCATTGTATGTAGTCTTGACTAGTAGGAAATAAGCAACTTTAATGAGGTGATCTACAATTATCCAAATATGAGTCATATCTTGAAGAATGGGTGGGAAACCCAAAACCTAAGGGTACTATGATTATATAATCCCCTAGATAGGAAATTAGAGCATATCAATAATATCCAAAGGTACACTAGAATTACAAGGTGTTGCATTTATAGTTCATCATATCATACTGGACATCTAGGAGTTAGATCTTATCCTTAGAATCAACTGATTAGCTAAGAATAATGGTCTAATCAATTGTTTGAACATAATAGTAACCTTAGAAAGCCATGATGAAAAGAGGTAACTCATACTTTTAAAGAAAAGTTTAGAGTTAAACCTACCCTAAAGAGTGTGCAAGTCAACATCCTTGAAGATGTACCAGTACTGAACAAGTATCCGGAAGTGTTTCAGATAAATTACCTAGTATGCCACCTGATATAGAGATAGAGTTCTATATAGAACTTGCACATGGAATAGCTTCTATAGCTAAAAAACCTTATAGGGGTGCCAATGAACTGGTAGAAGTCAAGAAGCAACCTGGACGAATAAAACCATGGGTTCTATTCTATTCTCTTAAGAAAGAGTTGCCCTTGAGTGGGGTAGAGATTGAGATTTCTATCCGAGTTGTCACTATACTTAGATGTTAAAAAACTTAGCAACCCTTGGAAAGCCTCATAACTATTTTAAGATTTGCTGAGTACCTTTGTACTCACCCTTGCCTCTTTCACCTTAAAATATGAATAACAGATAGAAGAAGAACATGACTTCATTGAAGATCCCGTTGATGAAGGAGTTGAAGATTAAGAGTTTGCCGAAGATTAGGGTTTCGAGCCTAGTCCCATTGATGGTTTAGAAGTTTAATAGTTTTACTTTGCATGTGATGTTGCTTTCATTGAACTTCTTTTTGTAATACCTCATTCTTGCGAGGTATGCCTCAATAACAGTTTTTATAAGACTATTTAGTGTTGTAATAAGTAGGTCTATCATTAACTATCACTGGATTTAAATTAATATCAGGTCTGATATTTATTCGATTTGGTCCATAACGACTCACTCTTGTATAAGATGAGGCGTTACAGACGGCGCATGTAGGCGTCAGTGGACGACGGAGGAGGTGGTGGAAGAGAGAGAGAGTGCTTAGTGCTTTCCACCATTAGATTACTGGAGCTTCTACGTAGCGTTAATCTATAGGGTACTCACCATGAGGATTTTGAAGTCCACTCTACACATTTTTTTTGTCAATACTGGTAAATGATGAAAAAGCTAGAACAATTCCTCTCTTTTTGTTGTGAAAACCATCAACCAATATATATCAGTTGCTTAGAATAAGTACAACTCATTCATGCGATTCTCTCTATCAAAATGTTTTGACTTGTCAATACAACCAAATAATATCCATCAGTGACCATCAGGAACTAGCAGTGGTAGTGGACGGTGCCTGGTGGCGGGTAGTAGCCATAGTAGTAGCTAGGATACCACTATTGCGTGCACGGCGTCACGGTGGTGACAGGGGCAGGCTTCGGTTTCGGCTTTTCGGAACTGACCGCCTCCACCTTTAGGAACTCTACGCCGCACAACTTCTTTCTCAGGCATTTCGTTAGCTCGACGGAGTCCACACCGTCGCCGACCACCACCAGCTGGTTCTTGTCCTCGCCTTCTATCGCCATGGATTCCACTCCTGCATACAATGGAAGAGGAAGAAGCAGCTCAAGTTCTCCATTCGTGTCCCTCTGAACCACCCTGAATTGATCATGGCAGATGGCATTGCTTACCGTGCATTGTGGCGGCCACACCTAGAGCTTTGCACCTGCACTTGTCGCACCTCACGTGCACCCTGATCACAATCTTTTGCTGAAACGGAGGAATTCACCAGCATGTTTCAGTTAAAAGACAGAAACAAGGGCTGCATGTTCAGAAATGGAAGGGAACACTTGCGGACAGAGAAGGTGGTACCTTCGTATCGTTGCGCTGCTAATGATGAAACTGGTGATCAAATACGAGCTCCAAGACAAAAAAAAATTCAGGTGACAATTGTATAATTCGAGGCACTTAATAGCCTTGCAAGCTGTAACTCGAAGATGAATAAGGGAGATTCTTGGCTGATGAATGCAGAGCAGGGCTCCCTGAATCTACTTAAATAGTGAATGTACTTTGCGTCCTGATTAAGGATTAGACTTCGTCTTAAGAAGGTTCTGAGCAGTGAGCAGATCAAGACCCACCTAAAGAAGTCGCACTTCACTCGCGGTAGCCGGTAGGTTAAGCATATTTTAGGACCTGACTTTGCGAGGCTTGCTTTGTTTGTTGAACGCGCTATCGTACAATCCGTGTTTGATTTTCGCTTGACTAAGATTAAACTGATTCTTTGTTTCTATTTTTTCTTGATTTTTTAGAGCATGAGTGCCTCCAAGAGTTCAAGTTCTAAGTTGCTGTAGTTGCCTGGCTGATTACTAGTACTTTGACACGCTTGGACTTGTTTGCATAAGCATATAAGCCGCACAAGAAAAAACAGAGAAAAAATTGGTCACAACTACAGGTGGAATGCTACTTCCTGGATTGCTGACATTTATTTTGTCAGGGTGTGGCTTTGATTTTTCTATCCAGCTAAAAATGTGTCAATATCAGACTATAAATTTAGAGCAACACCGATTCAGTATGAGATTAAGGGTACATAACTTTCAACAAAATATAATATACAAAAATGAATGACTTGAAACGAAGGGGAAAAACCCTAAAACCATGTGAAGAAAAGGTTGCGTTTTCACACGCCCTGAATGCTTGAATCATATACAACTCTCGGAAAGTCGGAATGGCGTAATTTCGCTCTTGCCATGCCTATCCAGGGAAACTGTACAGCACTCAAACTCTGATTAGTGCTCTAAGCACTTGCTATTAAGCCTTAAGTGCCTGGAAATGTACAAAGTTACTTTCAGAACCTGCATAATCTGAAGATGCATGGTAGCCTCGGTGTGAACCTGTCCGTTTAATGAAGCTTCCAGCTTTGAGCTTCACATGACACATATCCCTAAAATAATTGCTCTTGCTATTTAAGTTAATTAAATTACTTGACTTACACCTATGGTTGGTTTAATCCGTCTTTTGGTGGATTTTGATGGTGATGTGGTCAGCACTAAATTAGTCTGAAACGGCACATGCTCTGAACTTTAAATATACGTACATGAGGGATTCAGGGTCATGCTGCAAGCTGAAACTGTTTTCTACGATGGTTGTTCCTTTCATCAGATAACACAACAAGCACGAAATGGAGTATAGAAATACGCATTTGGCAAAAGTATCTCGGCGAAAACAATCGACTCGCAAGTACATCTCATGACGTATAGTTTTAGACTTCCAGTGAAAAGTTGATACAACCGTACGTAATGGTACACCAAGGCACTGGGTTTTATTTTAGTAGTCTTAATGAATGCTTAAAATTGTATACCCGATTTTTTCCGGATGTAGAGTGTTGACTCCAGCGTCCAAATCTGAGTACATAAATGCGTATGTCCAAATCTACTAGAGAAATATCTGCAAAAAATTGTTGGATATTCTGAATTTGAGGATTGTGATTTGTGAGGGTTCAAGCGTACAGAAAGTGCTCTACTTCTGCTGTCCTGAAAAAAGAGGAGTACTTGCATTAGTGGAATTTATGGTTGTTGATGTTGGATATCTCTTCGAATCCATCAGCTCATGAGGTCCAAGAAAACAATACCACGGTTAAAACATTGACTAACAGAAGACCAGCTCGTACAAAAAATGACTGCATAATAATTTAGCTCCCCGCCACCCCCCCACCGTTCTGTTCTTGTTTGATGTTTGAACCATTCATTGAATCGCACAGAGAACGCTGAGTTTTCGTGTGCTAGCTAGCTCTAGGCCATAAGAACGCTGAATGTTTCAACCGAGCAGCTATTGACTGATTGGCCAGTCAAGGATTGCAGAATAGCACATCTGAAAGCAAGCTCAGATCGCCGCATATCATTTCTTTATTTTTCTTTTGAAGAAAATCACATGCGCGCGGGTATCTGCGTATGAGCGTATCTGAACTTCACCAACATCAAGATATACACCGGAGTTGTAATTTTCATTTCCAAGTGAATTTAAACAAGGTGAAACAGTGCTCAAATGTACATATATATATATATATATATGCTACTATATCTGAAACATAAAGATTCACTAGATGTACTTGGTTGCGGAAAAAATACTGCAAAACTCTCTCTCTCTCTCTCTCTGTGTGTGAGAGAGATAATTACATGATGGAGCAGGGGCTCTGCTCGTCGTAGCAGACCATCGGCGGCTGGCAGGGATTGTAGTAGTAGGGAGGGTAGCACGGCACGGGAACAGGTGGCTTGGGCTCCTCCGGCTTCTTCTCCTCTGGCTTCTTGTCCTTCACCTCCTCCACCTGCAGGATCTCGGCGTAGCCGAACTTCTTTCGGAGGCAGTTGGCGAGGCAGACGGCATCGACGCCGTCGCCAACCACCTCAAGCCGGTCCTTGCCGTCGCCGGTGACCCCCATCGAGCTCACTCCGGGCGCCGCCGCCACCAGCGCCATGGCCTTGGACCGCCTCTTCTCGCACGGCATGGTCAGCTTGATGACGATCTTTTGCTGCACGCAACAATTAACGATGACAAGAATCAAATCAGTTCCATGATTCAGCTTCGGAAAACGCTCAAAATTGACGAAGCAGGGGATGCAACTAACTAATCGAACAGTTCCCTCACCTTCATCGCGTTAATTCTACGTGAAATACTCACGAGATTATCCCCGTGTATGCGAGAAGACTAGATCTGTATCGTGTGCAACGCAGAATGGCAAATGCAGTGCTAGATTGCTAGGATCTGTTTGAGCTGAGGTTTATGACTATCTGGAGGAGAGGGTGCATGCTTATATAGCACGAGAGCACACAGGCAGCCACCCCCGTTACTGACTTACTGCTCACCACCGTACGAGCTTAGTAAGCAGATATTAAATTATACAGCCACTGACTCTACGCGTTGTCGGGATCAGAATATCAGCTTAAGCGATCAATGGTCAGACTGGTTTCTGATCGATTGGAGGTGTTAATCAAACAGGGTCCGTGTAAGACGACGACTTGACTCCGTCGACAATCCAGATCCGAGACGTAAGCCATTTCTATTGTCTAGTGGCATCCTGCCCTCTGAGTCAAGTAGAGGGATTGAGATCCACTTCAGGCAACTCGACATTAAAGAGAAGTCGTCAGATCACAGCCGCTCCGCTGCGATCCGACGATCGGTGTTTGAGGCAGGACGGCGGCGTGGCGAGAGCGCAGGCCAAGGGTAGGATAGAGCGAGGCTGCGTGGTGGGCCAACAACTAGGGCAGGGTGACCGGTGGCTCCACGGCGGCGGCTGGAGCGAGACGACAGTCGGAGCGGAGCGGAACGGCGTCCAGTGGTCGGGACAGATGAAGACGAATACTATCAGATTATAGTTAAATGGCTACGATCACAACTTCCCTCTGTGTGTGAATTGTATCAAAATTTTCAATAAGTATATTCATGCTAAACTCTATAGCTATCTTCCATTTTATTTGAAAGCATGGTCTTAACAAGTTTTATTGAAAAAAGCATGCTCTATTGTTGCTGTTGAAATTGATAGAGCTAGAACAAGTTGTATCAATCTGCTAAGGAAAATTATGATTATCATTTGCTATGATGGTTGAAACAGAGTGATCAACTAAATAAAAATGATAAATATTATATAATCTATGAATAAATTATTAGTCATCTAATTTTATAGTTTTCACTCGTCTATACGTACAAAGATTAGAGGTGGTTA
>KE373081.1:131528-145955 GCA_000418225.1 Zizania latifolia
GATCTTTTGCTGCACGCAACAATTAACGATGACAAGAATCAAATCAGTTCCATGATTCAGCTTCGGAAAACGCTCAAAATTGACGAAGCAGGGGACGACACACAGGAATACAGGATGAAACTAACTAATGGAACAGTTCACTCACCTTCATCGTGTTAATTCTACGTGGAATGCTCAGGAGATTATCCCCGTGTATCTGAGAACACTAGATCTGTATCGCGTGGAACGTAGAATTGCATATGCAATGCTAGAATGCTGATCTGTTTGAGCTAAGGTTTATGACTATATGGAGGAGAGGGTGCATGCTTATATAGCACGAGAGCACACAGGCAGCCACCGTACAAGCTTAGCAAGCAGAGATTAAATTAATGTCGAGCTCGACGGCGTAAGAACATTCGGAGCAGCTAGCTACGCTCCCAAATAATCACACAATTATATGGCTGACTACTCCCTCTGATTTCATAAAAGAAAGTTATTTTAGACTTGTATCAACAGTTGTTTAAAATAAGTTATTTTATATTATATTGTGTATTTTGGACGACTATAGTCTTGATGTAGTATCACTTCCTTCATGCTTCCCACGCTATCTTTACTCCCGTATTATATTTAATAGAGACAAACAAGAAAATTATATATTTATTAATTGCTCTTGGTGTTTAAAATCATATATATAACGACTTTCTTTGTGAAACCAAAGTGAGTATAAGCATTCTCGAATTCATATTAAGCGATCAATGGCGGACTGGTTTCTGATCGATCGGAGGTGTTAATCAAACAGGGCCCGTTTGCAGACGACGACTTGACTCAGACGACGATCGAGATCCGAGACGTAAGCCATTTCTATTGTCCAGTGGCTTCCTGACCTCCGAGTCCGGCGGTCAAGTAGTCAATAATTAATTGACGGCAACCACGAGCACGGCGGAGCTGATTGGATTTACCGATACAATTATTAGCTCGACGGTGCTACTTCTGATCGGTGATTGGTTCAGGTAGGTGTATATCCAGAACGAAAATGACTAATGTACAAATATGACAACACACCTAATACTTTAATGAGAAAATTCTATATATATATATATATCACTGAAAGATCATCGGTTCCCATATATACCATAAAATTTGTTGTTTTCATATATACCACTGGTTTATTTTTTTATCCGTATATGTCACTGCCGTTAGTTTCAACGTTAGTCAACGTTAGTTATTTTCCTAAATGACAAAACTGTCATCAACTCACAACGCACGGAATCAAGGATGTGTTGGAAAGTGGCAAGGTGCGGTTGAGGGTTCGGCAGTGGCGGTAAGGACGGTGTGATTCCCTGCGCATCCCTTGGCCATCCCTGATTTCTTTCGTTGTGAGTTGAGGGCAATTTTGTTATTTAGAAAAAATTAATGTTAACTAACGTTAAAACTAACAGCAGTGACATATACAAACACAAAAAACTGAAGTAGTGACATATATAGAAACAATAAATTTTTGTAGCATAAATGAGAACCGGTGAACTTTCATTAGCATATATGAAATTTTACGTACCAGCCAATTAATGTGGTATGATATTAAAACGAAAAATCCCGCTGGGTGTACTGTGCAACCTTGAGCCCAATGTCTAATATCACCTTTGGTTTTTGTTTATAGTTGTGCAACTAGTATATCTCACATCATAAGATGTTTGGGAGCCTCAGCGTCGTAGCCACGAGATATCACCCTCCTATCTTTTCTAAAGTGATAAGTACTTATACTTATGAAATTGTTACATGACGTGGCTTATATGATTCTGGGTCGATGACGATGCCTAATCATAAGAGCCATAGCCTTTGACGATAGTACGACTTTTATAGAGCATGATCACAACCACTAGGATATGATCGTGTGTGCAGGAAGGGAGTATAAGAGGGTCAAACGTACCAGACAAACATTTAAGAGGGGCAGATGTGTGAGGAAAATATATTAAAATTTCAATAATGATAGAGATCAACCATATATTTATATATATCATGAAAAATTTATTAACTATACATGCATTAAGTTTTTGTAATTTAAAAAATATGATAATTTTGTGATATACAAAATCTTGGTAAACAAAGAAAGGTTAAAGTGACTAACTTGTTTTTTTTCACTATTATTCTACATGTGTGGATTGTATTAAAATTATCAATAAATATATTCATGGTAAACTCTATTGCTATCTTCCACCTTATTTTAAAGCATGGTCTTAACAATTTTTATTGAAAAAAACATGCTCTATTGTTGCCGTTGAAATTGATAGAGCTAGAAGAAATCGTATCAATTTGTTAAATATCAGTTTGTTAAGGAAAATTATGATTATCATTTGCTATAAAATGGTTGAAACAGAGTAATCAACTAATTAAAATGATAAATATTATATAATCTATGAATTAATTATTAATCATCTAATTTTGTAGTTTTCGCTCGCCTACACAAAAATTAGCGATGGTTGTCAAATTCGGAAACCTATTTCATGCGCGAGCAAATATTGATTGATTGCCAATCAAGGATTGCAGATTAGCGCATCTGAATTGAAAGCAAGCTCACATCGCACAAACTTTTTTTTCTTCTGAAGAAAATCACATGCGCGCGGGTATCAGCGTACGTATCTGAACTTCACCAAAAAAGAATCAGGCTCCTGAAGCATCGAGATCGACCAACATCAAGATATACACCGGAGTTGTCGTTTTCATTTCCAAGTGAATTTAAACAAGGTGAAACAGTACAGTGCTCAAATGTACATATATATGCTACTCTTTTTTATTTATTTAGAGCAGGCGCTCCTATTTCTGAAACAGAAAGATTCACTCGATGTACTTGGTTGCTGAAAAAATACTGCAAAACACGCTCTCTCTCATCCTGAAGATATATCATAGATAAGAAATTGAGGTTTTATCTTTTTCATCTCACTGGCACGTAAGATCATATTATGTTAATGATACGTGGACTAAAAGGATAAATCATTAATTTCTATTTAAATAATCAAAATTTTCTGTGTATGTGATAATTACATGATCGAGAGTATGCTCGGCTCGTCGTAGCAGACCATCGGCGGCTGGCAGGGATTGTAGTAGTAGGGAGGGTAGCACGGCACGGGCACCGGTGGCTTGGGCTCCTCCGGCTTCTTCTCCTCTGGCTTCTTGTCCTTCACCTCCTCCACCTGCAGGATCTCGGCGTAGCCGAACTTCTTGCGGAGGCAGCTGGCGAGGCAGACGGCGTCGACGCCGTCGCCGACAACCTCAAGCCTGTCCTTGCCGTCGCCGGTGACCCCCATCGAGCTCAATCCGGGCGCCCCCGCCACCAGCGCCATGGCCTTGGACCGCCTCTTCTCGCACGGCATGGTCAGCTTGATGACGATCTTTTGCTGCACGCAACAATTAACGACCACAAGAATCCAATCAGTGGCATGATTCAACTTCTGAAAACGCTCAAAATTGACGAAGCAGGGGACGAAACAATGATGCAACTAACAAATCGAACAGTTCCCTTACCTTCATGGCGTTAATTCTACGTGAAATGCTCACGAGATTTCCCCCGTGTATGTGAGAAGACTAGATCTGTATCCTGTGCAACGCAGAATTGCAAATGCAATGCTAGATTGCTACGATCTGTTTGAGCTGAGGTTTATGACTATGTGGAGGAGAGGGTGTGCATGCTTATATAGCACGAGAGCACACAGGCAGCCACTACGTTACTGCTCGCCACCGTACGAGCTTAGCAAGCAGAGATTAAATTAATGTCGAGCTCGACGACGTAAGAACATTCGGAGCAGCTAGCTACGCTCCCAAATAACCACACAATTATACAGCCACTGACTCTACACGTTGTCGGGTTCAGATTAAGCGATCGATGGTCAGACTGGTTGCTGAACGATCGGAGGTGCTATTCAAACAGGGCCCATGTGCAGACGACGACTTGACTCAGTCGACGGTTGTGATCCGAGCTGTAAGCCATTTCTTTGGTCTAGTGGCTTCAATTCCTGGCCTCCGAGGCCGGCCGTCAAGCAGTCAGTGGTTAATTGACAGCATGCAACCACGAGCACGCCTGACCTGACTAGATTTACCGATACAATTATTAGCTCAACTATGCTACGGCTGATCGGTGGTTACTTCAGGTCAAGCGGTACGTGTATATCCAGATTCCAGAACGAAAATGACTAGATGTACATATATATCACACTCAACACACGTAATATTTTAATTACGTACCAGCTAATTAATGTTGTCTAATATTAAAACGAAAAATCCCGCTGGGTGTACTGTGCAACCTCTAGCCCAATGTCTAATATCACCTTTGGTTTTTGTTTATGTGTAACTAGTATCACATCATGAGATGTTTGGGAAACTCAGCGTCGTAGGTACGGAATGAATACCGGCCACCCACCTATCATTTCTAGAGCTATCAGTACTTATACCTATTCTTTGTGAAATTCTTAGACGGCGTGGCCTATAAATCACTGTGGATCGAAAACGATGCCTAATCATGAGAGCTCCAACCTTTAGCGCTAGTATGACTCTTCTCAAGCATGATCATGACTACTAGGATAGGATATGGCCGTGTCGGACAACCGAGCATTAATGTGGCGAGTGGTGACATGGCCACCGGAGCAAGGTTAGACTAGAGCATGTTAATTTTGTTGAAATTAAATATAAGCAACACATTACCTATGATATAATTAATAATTGTCTAGCACACGATTGATTAATATAATTGTAGAGTTGGTAAATCAGTTACTCACCAGCATTAGAATCAACTATTTCTTTCTCCGTTTTGTTGTTGTATGGTAAATAGTTGTCGGTAGAGAGGAACTTTGGCTTCTCTCTCCGTCAACCTCTTAGCAACCAATTTAGGATTTGTGGCTAAAGATGTGAAAGCTTCTATTTGCTTGATGCATGTCAAACCTCATAACTCGATATCAGGGATATAACTCTCGAGTACCTCAAGCAGGGATTTATTAGACCAGACTAAGAGTGGGTCTAACCAAGCTTTGGAGTCTGGTATGGCCTATAAACAAGAGTTCGAATCTGATAAGGAAGCTTCGCACTATATCTAGAAACCGAACAACAAGATTTGATATTAAAGATAAATATATACAGATATTCTTGTAAATAGGAATTAGACTAGAGTTCGGTACATAGTTTTTGCTATCTAGGAAATCGATTCGGGAAGGAGCCCTCACTATCCCAGAAGTAATATTTAGTGACTAAGCTTTACTGAAGTTAGTAATACACTTTTAGTAACGAGCTATTTTACACCTGTCAGTAAAGCTATACTATTAGCGACAAATCATAATGTGGCACGTCACTAAAGAGGAGAAACCCCATTAGTGATGGGTCACACTATGACCCGTGACTAAAGGATTGAAGAACTAGTGATGGGCGATAACTACCGCCTATCACTAATAATCGGCGTGGTCATTAGTGACGAGCGGTAGTTATCGCCCGTCACTATAGATGCCTCCTGGGTATAAATAGGCGGGGCCAACAGTGAACCTGCCACGCTTTCATTTTTGCGTTGAACCCTAACCCTATCCTCTCATTAGCGTCATCACCGCTTCGTCCTGCTAATCACCCTACTGTTCCATCGTCCTCCGCTTTGTCGTGGCCTCCGTTCCGTTGCAACCTCCGTTCCATCGTCGTGCCTCTTCCTCCTCCTAAGGTACGTACCCACATGCTCCAAGAACCCTAGCCGGCCCTCTTCTGTGAATCCATTCTAAAATATTGATACTTTGTCTATGTCATGTTTGTATTTCTGTGAATATGTGAATGCCATGTATTATTTGTGATGGTTACTCTAAAATGTTGGTACTTTGCGCATGCTATGTTGGAACTTTTGTCAATCTGTGAATGGCAGCTCCTTTGTTCTTATGGCTAGAGTTTCTAATTTGTCCATGTGCTCCTCTAATTTGTTCTTATGGTTCGGTACGACTCACCCCTTAACTATATAAAAAGTGCGATGTACCTTTAGATGCATGCTTTATGCTTTCATATGCTCTCGAGTTATTTAGCATGCATCTAATCTACAAATTCACAAAACATATGACAAGGCTATTATCCTCACGAAGGCCTAAACCTGTATAAATCTCTTGGCTCTTTTGTCTCGAGTCGACCATAGAGCTTAGATCGCAACGCTTCCCTACATGTTAAATACTATCTCAGATACCCCCGTAGGTGGACTGATTGGCAATACACTGACACTCGATTATTTATAGGTTGTGGAGAGAGAGTCAAGTTCTAATAGGATACATTAAGTAGTGTTTTCCGACTACAACACAAACTCTAGTTTATCTCTAATAGAATCATAACGAAATGCTTATCATCTGTGTAGATCACAAAATATCTCCAACAAAGCAGTGTGAGTCCTCATGGAGTAATTTGATCACTCCCCTAGTTGTAGGACAAGTCTTTGTGGGCCCAACAAATATGATGGGAATACATGATAAGAAGTGCTCATAGGTACTAGTCTTTTCGTATTAAATGTGTGTGCTTGCATGGGTCACTCGACATTAAATATCATTGATCTCCAGTATAGGGTACCGTCATTATAACTCATTGTCGTTTAGTGAGACAGAATAGGGACATTTTATACAACAGCCCCTGAGGCATCGGCCAGTGAGGATGCTATGGGGTAAATCCGATGACGTGACAAGCCAAAACAATAGAGTACACTACCACAAAAATAGTCTTTAGTGATTAAGCTTTACTGACAGATCAATGACGCCTGTCAGTAATACACTTTTAGTGATAGGCTATTTTTTACGCGTCAGTAATGTTGTCCTATTAGTGACAGGTCATAATATGGCCCATCACTAAAGAGAGGGCACCCCCATTAGTGATGGGTCACATTACGACCCGTCACTAAAGGGTAGAAGAACTAGTGACGGGCGGCAACTACCGCCCGCCACTAATGACTCCACCGATCATTAGTGATAGACGGTAGTTACCACCCGTCACTATAGGTGCCTCTCATGTATAAATAAACGGGGCCAACAGTGAACCAGCCACACTTTCATATCGCGTAGAACCCTAAACCCTAGTGGTCACGCTTCGTCATGCTCCTCCACCGTCGCGGCCTTCGTTCCGTTGCGGCCTCCTCTACCGTCCTCCGTTCCCTCACGGCCTTCGTTCCATCACGCGTGGCAACCGTTTCGGCGCTGACCCTCCTCTCCGCCGTCGACCCTCCTTACCGCCGTCTCGTCGTGCATCTCCTCCTCCTTCTCCTATGGTCCTCCTCCTCTGTCGTGCTAGGATTTGTGACTTATTAATTTATGAGTTTGTGAATATGTGGATAATTAATTTGTGAATACGTTGCTTTGTGAATATGTTCCCCTATTCGCTCAATGAAGAGAAGGCTATTAGTATGATGGTGTGTGACAATTAAGCTATTTTTTTGTTTTGACAAGTTTATTCATGCAATGATGTTATATTAGGTGCTACTATTATTGTTCCTATATTTTATTCATGCAATGATCTTATATTATGTGTTTACTATCATATAGTTTGGTCTTTTACGTTGCTTTTTTCTGCAATACTCTTTAGGGGTAATATTTAATTAATTAGTTGTTAGACACACCTGTAAATTAAAATATAGCCTAGTGGCGAGGAGGTCTTTAAGTTGGCAGCTCGATATCTGAGAGCAATCCATGTTTTTGTCTTGTTCAACATTAATTAGGATTTACACAAGTATTATTGTACTTTTTTTCATCGTTGTTAAATATAACATGAGTTAGGAACATGGCAAGCCTCCCAAGTGATCAACAGGGCGCTTCCACCGGACAGCGTGCTTCCAGTAGTAGGTGGGCCCATATGATATTATTATACTTTTTTTGTTGTCCCGTACTACAAGTGTTATGTTTATTTATAGTAATCCATGCCAATAATATAGGTACCGACTTATCTTCCTAAGTGTTGCTTTCTAAAAATCAGTCATTATGTCCACGGGCGTCACCAGGTTTATACATTCTATATTGCATATTCTATTTATGTGATAACAAAACCGACAAACTAATATGATATTATCTCACTATTGTAGTTTCTACAAAAAAGCTTTGGCGCTAACCATAACATTCACGCTGGTGACATCCTTAAGATATCAACAAGAGATGGGTGTACTAATATGGTTGAGGTTGCGATGCCTCCACAGAGGGTGGGATGCATTTAGTGCCTGAGTCCGCCTTGTAGAAGGGGACTTTGTGGAACTAACAATGGGACCCCACTGTCTTGTATGGCTACTATTTTTAGTAATTATGGTGGAGAGAACACCGCAGGAACCATAAAAGTAGAGGACAGTGATATTGGTATCTATAGCAAACTCACATTACTTACTAGACATGCATATTTTGTTTATGTATTTATCGACTTTTTTATAATGGTAGGTGAGGGTCCTAGCAATGCTAGGAAGAAGAAGGGAAAGCAGATATCTAGGGAGGGAGATGTTGGGGAATGTGGAGGCTATGCTAGCCAAAAACAAAAAATTTCTACCACACATATCAGGATATCTTGCTAAGAGAGGGATCATAAATTGTTACCTTGGGCACACAATGTAGCGAAAGTAGAGTTGGAGTAGCGAGCCAATCCAACTCGAGCATACCGATGTGATCTTGAGCTGATCGGTGTCCTTAGGAAGCCTCCGCTCGATGATGCCCTCGAGAAGCCTTCGCCTGATGACGCCCTCGAGAACTGGACGATCTGATCGAGAAGTCCTCGGTTGAACTCGAGCTGATGATGTCACCGATCCAATTAGCGATGCTAATGTTGATGAGCAATGCAGTCAAGCTGCGCCTCTACTGGTATACACATATCTAGGAGTGGAACGCCAGCCGATGGTGTACTAGCACCTGGGCAATCGGTGAGATGGTTGGGCTTAAGAGGTGGTGGCTAGGGTTTGCTCTTGGTGGCTAACAACTTAGCACGAGAAATGCATTAACATGTGAGGGAAAAGCATAGCTTCCCTGCACCATGTACCCTCATATATATAGACATCCTAACTTGGGCCCTGTCGGGCCTAACCAGGACTCTACTTAGATCCCTATCTGATCTGTTCGGATCTCTATCCAAACCGTTTGGATCTCTATCCATATTGAGCTAAATTCAAATCCAATGTTCCAACCCGTTAAGTGTGTGACCCTGTAGGTTCATGCATAGCTTGGTTAACATATAGAAACTCCTTTCCATACTCCATTAATAGCAGCCTCTAGAAAAGTATATTAACCCAAGTATACGTAAAGATCATATCAACTAAACTTGTAATGTTCCATATGTACATGTCGCTTTGCCTCACGATATCGATCAAGCACAAAGTGAGATTTGTGTCATCCTATCAATATCTTTTTCTTCTCTCGATCTCTGTATTGGATTATAACCTGTGATTAACTCCTTAATCATGTTGGCATGGTCATGCACTTACATAATCTAATACATCGAGGTGTTCAGAGATATCTCTCCCTTAAGGAGGGTCAAATTCCATCTTGATCACTCACATCCCACTACATGTTTCATATCATACCCGAAGACTACTTTTATAACTATCTAGTTACGGAGTAGCGTTTGGTAGTACCAAAGTAAGCTACTACATATGTTGAGAACCATGATGATGTCAGGTCTAAGGACTTTGCATAAACACAACTGAGACGTACTAATGACAAATGGGATCTGAACATACGTCCATGTTATTGAGTCGGTATCTCTATACCCATGATCCATGAGATATGATCATCAATCAATACACATCTCGATATCAGTCATATCTGTTACATATATGACCTATATCTGATCAGGGATCATTTGAAAATAGTGACATTACAAGTCTCATGAATAAGTCACGTACTTGTTGATTCATAATGATAATCTCTTTCAAGGAACAATAACTTTATTTCATAAATATAGTATATCACATACAACATCTCCATGTTGCCTCTAGGGCTTAATGCTAATAGGCGACACCGACCAAATGGACCAATTGAACAATATCTATTATTTTAGCAATCATACAGATGTAACTCCAGCAAGGAAGGCTCTCCCGCGAGACATCTCGATAGGTTTATCCTCCAGGACCCAGTTATATATGTGCATAATAAATAACTCAATCATCAACAAGAAGTCGGTGGTAAGCTCTTTACACATGTCTAAAAAGCAAACATCTACATATATGCACTTAGCCTTGTCTAACTAGCTTTGTATAATTTTTTGTGTAATAGGACTTTTCAAGGCAATATTGTGAGAAGTACATCACACCTCACCTATACCAGTGAAAGTTTCCTAGAGGAGAGTGAATAGGCGATCTAAAAATTTCTTGCAAAAAACGATTAGTTCTAAAATCCCCAGGCCAGGAAGTTCCGAGTGGAACTGGAAGTTTCGGGGCACCGGAGGTTTGGTGGAAGTTCTAGGGGTCCAGAAGTTTTGGGTTGATTCGAAAGTTTCGGACAGACCAGAAACTCACCAAACAGATATAAAATTTAATCTAGCTAACAATCTAAATAAATACAAGTATGGGCAAGGTTGTTAGCTACAACTTTTACACAGGAATATGTTCAGCAAGCTAGCTAGTAAGTAGATCAAGCAATATAAAAATATGGGCTAGCAAGAACGCGAAGAACATGATGAACACAATGAAGTTATTTTCTAGAGTTCGGATCTACCGATCCTACTTTTGAATACTTGTTACCGCCGATACTCAAGTAGGCCATGGGTCCAAATAGATCTATGTGTAGGAGCTCAAGTGCCCTTCTCGTTATCATGATGTTCTTTGTGGTGTGTGGCGCTCGAACTTGCTTTCCGGCTTGCACACGCTGCACAACCTATCTTTCTCAAATAGAACATTTATTAGTCCTAGGATGTGGTCTTTTTTGAGAAGTTTTGATAAGTTTCTCATACTGACATAAGCTAGTCAACGATACCATAACCAACCCATGCTAGACTTGACCACAAGGCAAGTTTTAGGTTCAACCTTATCTAGTGCAAAGTCAACTAGATAAAGTTTTCCTTTTAACCTATCCGTGAATGCCACGGAATTGTCACTTCTTCTCAAAATAGTCACACCCTCATTAGAAAAGAGACAATTATACCCCATCTCACACAATTGTGAATGGAAAACAAATTGTAACTCAAGGACTCAACTAAAAGGATATTTGAAATTGAGAAATTATTTATGATAGCAATTTTACCTACACCTATTACCTCTCCTTTTTCATTGTCGGCAAACACAATGGTTTCGTGTTGATTTTGGTTTGTCTCAAAGGAGATAAACATACTTTTCTCTCCGGTCATATGATGGGTGCATCCACTATCTATCACTCAACTTGATCCACCGGAGGAGTATTCCTACAAGAGAATTAGGTCTTTGTTTTAGGTACCCAAACCTTCTTGGGTCCTTTCATGTTAGTCACAAGCACTTTAGGAATCCATAAAAATCTTAATGATTTTTCATTTTTATTTCCTACAAATTGAGCAACCACTTTACCATGGTGGTTCCTCCTAATCAAGTATGAGACATATAAAGTGGTTTATGAGGCATAAGGCTTGTTCTTTATCATCTTTAGAGCTTGGCCTTCCCTTACAAACTCAATTACCTCTTTACCCTTGTTCTTTCTTCTAAAAGTGAGCTTGATTTTATTTGGGTGATAGCCAAGCTCACGCTTCTCGATATTGCTTTGAGCATTGATGGTCTTGAATAGGGCGTTCTTGGATTTATAGTCTTTTATGCACCCATAGCTTACCAAGGTGCCAAGCCTCTCATTTTCTTATCTAAGGACCTCTATTTTCTTCATGTTATTCTTATAAGCAATGATATCAATATTGTAATATTTTGAACAATCATTACTTGTAGAAGCAATAGAAGAAGTAGAGTTGGGTTGGGACATTAAAGACTCAATCCTCTCTTCAAGACTCTTATTGGATTCATTTAGAATCATAAGCTCGCTATTGAGAGTTTTGAGGGTTTCCTCTAAGTCTAGATTAGCTTCCTTGACTAAACTATTAAGATTAGTCAATTTGTCTACCCTCTTCTTTTTCTTAGCAAGAAGCCGCTCAAGATCAAGATTCTTTTCTTTTTCAAGTACTAGCAACGCTTCTTGTTTCTCAAGAGTTGCTTCTTGCGACTCTATTGTTTCCATAAGTTGTTTAAACTTAGTTCTAACTTGTTTACTCATGGTTTTAAGCATTACTTCATTAGCTCTAGATTCGTTATCACTATCATCACTAGCATCATTAGCATCATCTTTATCTAGAGCTTTAGGTATTACCTTCTTGTTTTTAGCCATGAAGCACTTGGGGGAGACGCTGTTATCGTCGCTTGACTCTCCAAAGTGTGAAGGTCTTAGAGGTATTGTGTTGGTGATGGCGATGGTGGCAACTCCTTTCTTGCAAGAATCGAACTCTGATTCTGACTCAGATTCGGAATTGGAATCTCATTCTTCACCAATGTGAGCATGGTCACTTCTCTTCCCCTTCTTGTACTTGTGCCTTTCTTTGCTATCTTTATCTTTCTTCTTCTTAGGGCAATCGGCTATAAAGTGGCCAAGATCGCCACACTTATAGCAACCCTTTTTGGATTACCTCTTCTTTGACTTGTCATATCTTTTCTTATACTTGTCGAATCAATAATTTCTCATAAATTTCTTAAACTTCTAGATGAATAGGATAAGTTCTTCATCATCGCTCTCGTCACTTGATTCTTCCTTCTTCTTGGCTTTTAGTGCCACATTCTTGCCCTTGTTGCTATGGAGTTTGCAAGGTCTTTGACTTCTTTAGCTTCTTCCTCCATAAGCTCATGTGCTATGATTTTTCCTAGCACATCACTTGGAGTGATCTTCTTGAAGTCCTTGTGCTCTTGAATCAAGGTGACCAAGGTAGGGTTCCTTAGCGCTATTGCACGGAGTAATCTTTTGACCACCACATGATCAGTCATCTCTTCACTTCCAAGTCCCTTGATCTTATTGACCAAGACAATGAGGCGGTCAAACATTTCTTGGGGAGTCTCGTCGTCTTCCATGACAAATCTTCCAAGCTTCCCTTCGAGAAGCTCTATCTTGGACTCCCTCACGGTTGACGTACCTTCATGGACAACTTGCAAAGTTTCTCACATTTCTTTGGCTTCTTCAATGTCATCAACCTTGTTGAACTCTTTGGAGCTCAATGCGGTAAGTATGACACTAGCCGCTTGAGCATTACGATGTATGGCTTGCTCTTCTTGAGTAGTCAAGTCATTTGCTTCCGAGAGAGTATCTTCCATATCTATACCTGTGCATATAATTTTCCATATATTTGGATGCATGGAAATAAGACGCAATTTCATTTTATGTCTCCATGCCGTATAGTGTGTACCATCAAAGTAAGGTGCACGACGATTGACACAGAGATATAATTATTACCGGGGTTAAGCTTAGAATAATCAAAAGGATATCTGGCTCCTTTTAGTGTATTTTCATTATTCTTGTCAGAAGAGACCGAGGGTGATCTTGATCCGGATCTGCCCACAATATTAGGTGGAGTTTTGCCCGACATCGTTTCTCTTCAAGCGGTTAGGCTTTTGAGAAGAGTCGACTCTGATACCAATTAAAAGTTGTCTAGGGGGGTGAATAGACGACCTAAAAATTTCTTACAGAAAACGATTAGTTCTAAATCCCTAGGCCAGGAAGTTCCGAGTGGAACCAGAAGTTCTGGGGCACTGGAGGTTTGGCGGAAGTTCTGGGGGTCCGGAAGTTCCGGGTTGATCCGAAAGTTCCGGGCAGACCAGAAATTTACCAAACAGATATAAAATTTAATCTAGCTAACAATCTAAATGAATACAAGTATAAACAAGGTTGTTAGTTACAACTTTTACATAGGAATATGTTCAGCAAGCTAGCTAGCAAGTAGATCAAGCAATATAAAAATATGAGCTAGCAAGAACGCGAAGAACACGACGAACACAATAAAGTTATTTCCTGGAGTTTGGATCCACCGATCCTACATCTCCATTTAGGGGCCCCAAAAGGTTGGGTCTCTTTTAACCCTTTTCCTCACGAAGCCTTAACCGAAGTTAAGATTGGATTTCCACTAGTTACCTTATCAAAGCCAAGGTAGAGCTTGTACAAACTTCTCCTGTGAGGAGCCATGGTGTATACCATGGGGATGATGAGTGATTGTCAACGGGGAAAGAAGACGTGAAGCGTCGAGTGAAGAAAGTAGATAAAGGAGCTTGACCGTGACGGAGTTCGCGTGCGACTCAGGTACACGGATGGACGCTGGTCGGACAGAGGGGTCGCGAGGGCGTGCCAGTCCAATCCGGGTGCACGGAGCTGAAGCGGCAAGTGAAGAAACGGGATCCATCGTGGTGTTGGCGCGTGCGACTCAGGTACACGGACGACCGACCGCCGGGCTAAAGAGCCGTGGGGTCAGATCGGGTCCAATCCGGGTGCACGGTCGAAGGCGGTGGACGCTTTG
>KE373081.1:168741-187668 GCA_000418225.1 Zizania latifolia
GCACTAGGCAAGAATGGAACACCCACTATAAAGCAATTCCGAAGCACATCAAGAACCAAGTTCATCCATGACAAAAATGAACAATATGAACTCAATACAAATCTGCTCAAAGATAACCAGTAGCAGAGGAGAGGGATAGAGTACAGATCTAGCACAAAAATCAGCAAAGGAAAAGCATTGATTTCATTGCAAGAACTGAATACAAAAGAACACAGCTCTCTCTCTGTGATTGTGGACTCTGTATCTCGGGAGCAGTGGTGGCTGGAACAGAAGGTTCTGAAAAGAACTCCTGTGAAGCGCACAACCCTAGAGAGTATCCCACCTACTCTTATATAGGCCAGGCAGGCCGGACAAAAACCCAAACTACCCGTAGGGTTTACAAGTTTCAGACCCAGCGCCAAAGGGCAGAATAGGAAATTCTACTTTAACATTTTATTTGATGCAACGCGTACTTCTACAGAGCTTCGTGAGGTTGACAGTTTTGAGCCAAAGCCGTCAAAGCGCTTGCCGCCCTTGCGCCATGTACCCGGATTGGACCACCACGATCCCGCAGCTCCTTCAGCCCGACGACCGTCCGTCCGTTTACCTGAGTCACACATGGCCAACGCCACGGCAAGTCATGATCCCTTTGAAGTCCCTCCCTTCGGAGAGCTCCACTTTGAAGTGCCTCCCTTCAGAGGGCTTTGAAATGCCTCCCTTCGGAGGACTTCACCTTGCCTCCCTTTGGAGGGCCTCCCTTCAGAGGACTTCACCTTGCCTCCCTTCAGAGGGCTTCGATCCACCACTGTTGCAATCACTCATCATCTCAGAGCCATGAGGCCCATAGTCTTCACCATGGCTCCTCAATCTCTAGGTACATGGCCGCCTCATCCTCACATGATTCAAGCGGCACACTACCAATCACTCCCTGCTCCTCAGATGGATGAAGGCAAAAGAAGCATTCGAAGAAGCTCCAGTAGGGCTCCATCCCCAGATATGCATGGGAGGAGAAGTTCTTTAGCAGAGGTGAAAGGAGTTCCGTGGGTTAAATAAAAGCGCCACCTACGCCATGACATCAGCCATGACCTTGCTAGAGGGGCGATGCTTCGATTACCATGCAACTCTCATAGCTATGCGAACATGAAGGTTTCGCCTCTCTATCTGCGCCCGCCGCCTGCACCTGGTACAATTAGAGCAGAGACGTCCACCTATCCCCTCAACTGCAACGCATTAATTGCTGATAGAGAAGACCAAAAAGGAACTTTTTGTGTGCCTGGCGGAGTTTGTGATGCTTGGGTTCCTCGGGAACTCGACGGCTCGTGCGCCCGAGGACTCAGATGCTCGGGGGCTCACGCGCCCGAGGTCTTCAATGCTCAGGGGCCCATGTGTCCAAGGGCTCGTGCACCCGAGGACTTGCACATTCGGGGGCTCACACGCCTAAGGTCTTCAGTGCTCTGGGACCCATGTGCTTGAGGACTCGTGTGACCGAGGACTCGCATGCTCGGGCGCTCGCATGCTCAAGGTCTTATGCGCTCAGGGGCCCATGCACTTGAGGGCTCGTGCTTTCGGGCCTGAGGCCTTACGTGCTTGAGGCTTGGGCACCTAATAGATTGGATGCTCAAGGACTCGTGCGCCTGAGGTCTTGCATGCCTTGAGCTTGAGGCTCGAGGATCATGCACTCAGAGGCTGGGTCTCATGGGCTCGAGGCTGATTGCGCTCGAGACCACGGTGGCTTGTAGTCTTCGGCGATCATCTTCCCCTAAAGAAAAACTTCGCCTGAGCATTAGCGATCCACGAGGCAAGACATACATACAACCCACATCGGTGCCTGAAGAGCTTCGAAGGATTATCAAGGACTAGAGTTCTGGAAGACTTTTGCTATAGATTATTTTTGACCCACAAGCTAAATGTTCCATTAACTCGAGGCTTAGGGTCTACACCGTGTGGGTGCACCTAAATGGTACACCTCACGTGAAGAAGAAGATTAAAGCTTTTTTCAAGATTATCAGACTTCGACAGAAGTAGAAAGACTCAGATTGCAAAATGAGCTCCTCCTAGCATGTTCAGTCAAAGATTTTTCAACCAAGCTAAGAAGAGCTCGGGGCCTGCTGTCGGGGATATGACCCTCGGGTACCCCGAGATGGGCTTATCAGTCCAGACCAAGAGCAGGCCAAGCCCAGCATTGGAGTCCGGTATGGCCCATGAAGGGGGTTTGGTCCTGATAAGGAAGGTTGAGTCCTAATCAGGGAACCGAATCCAAGATCTAGTATGAAAAGATATGTTTGTACCAAAATCCTTGTAATTAGGGAACTAGCACCTGAGTTAGGTATGTGATCTTAGGTATCAAGGAAATCGACTTGGTGTAAAGTCCTGGGTCTTCGGCCTCGCTCCTTGAGTATATAGAAGGGGTGAGGCACCCTCCTAGAGACAAGTTATCCATATTGCTTTCGATGCCTTGAGCCTTCATAGCTTAAGTGTGTTACTTTATAAGCTTAGACACCATACAATACACTAAAACACTGGACGTAGGGCTATTATCTTTTAGGAGGTCTAAACTAGTATAAATATTGGCTCTTGTTTACTAGAGTCGACCATCGGGTTCGAAGGCGCCATGCTTCCCTTGCACACCTATTCACCACCTCGGGTACCCCCTTGGATGGACTACTCGGTGATTCACCGATATTCCATGATATCTCTTTTGTAAAGGGATCTACCAAGTTTTTGTTTATTTGAATATAAGTCACACTTTTTACTCTAGAGTTTCTTAATTTCCTGACAGACTTCAATCGTTTTTTAATGTGTCTTGATGATTTCGCATTATCCTTAGCACTGTTCACTTTGACTATCATAGTTTGATTGTCACAGTTCATAAGAATAGCTGGCACTAGTTTTTTAACCATAGGCAAGTCCATCAATAGATCATGCAGCCACTCTGCCTCAGCAGTTGCTGTGTCTAAAGCAGTGAGTTCTGCTTCCATGGTTGACCTCATCAAAATAGTCTATTTGCAAAACCTCCATGATATTACACCACCTCCAAGGGTAAAATAGTCATGACATAAAGCTCATCAGCATCAGATATCTAGTTCAAATAACTATATCCCTCAAGCATAGTAGGGTGCCTAGAATAGTGAATCACATAACTCATAGTACCTAATAAGTAGCGCATAACCCTTTCAAGTGCATGCCAGTGATCACTACCTGGGTTAGACATGAACCTGCTCAATTTGCTCATAGCAAAAGATATGTCGGGTCTCGTTATGCTAGCTAAGTACATGAGTAAACCAATTATCTGAGAATATCTCAGTTAGTTTTTGGTAATTTTCTTGTTTTTTCGAAGTATCACACTGGGATCATAAGGTGTTGGAGAAGGCTTACTGTCTTTATAGCTAAAATAGCTCAAAACCTTCTCCACATAGTGGGATTGCGAAAGTGTAATCCCACTCTCACCCTTAATCAATCTGTTGTTCGGAATTACATCAGTTTATCCTAGATCTTTCATATCAAAACTCTTTGATATGAAAAGACTTGATATCATTGATCACATCAATGTTTGTATCAAAGATCAGTATGTCATTGATATACAAACATAGTATAACTCCTTTGCCCCTGCCACGTTGATAGTACACACATCTATCAGCCTTATTTATGACAAAGCCCACTGAAGTTAAAGTACTATCGAATTTATCATGCCAGTACTTAGGTGCTTGTTTTAGGCCATACAAAGACTTCAATAATTTACACACCTTGCTCTCTTGACCTTTCACTAGAAACCCATCAGGCTGATCCATGTAGATCTCCTCATCTAACTCTCTATTTAGGAAAGCTATCTTTGCGTCTATCTGATGAATGATAAGACCATATGAGGCAGCTAGAGAAAGTAATTTTCTGATAGTGGTCAGTCTAGCGACAGGTGAATAAGTATCGAAAAAGTCTTCGCTTTCTTTTTGTATGTAACCTTTGGCCACAAGTTGAGCCTTGTACTTCTCAATAGTACCATCAGGCCTAAGTTTCTTCTTGAACACCCACTTACAACTCATATGTTTACAACCATATGGTTATTTAGTAAGTTCCCATGTACCATTGGATAGAATCAAGTCCATCTCATTATAGACAGCTTCTTTCTAATCATCTGCATCTGGAGATGCATATGCCTCAGTAATAGTCATAGGAGTGTCATCCACAAGGTACATAGTGAAATCATCGATCACAAAAGGATTTTGCAACCCTTTGTCTGTTACTCCTTCTAGGAGCTTCACTGTCATCCTCCTCAAGGATTTCCTCAAACTGAGTATGTTGTTCAGAAGACTCAAAATTAATAGGTGTGTCAAGTTCAGGAATTATCTCAGCAGAAAATCTTCCAGTGTTATGCATATCTTTCATAGGAAATATATTCTAAAAAAATATTGCATCACGAGATTCTAAAATAGTATCAACATGTATCAAGCACCTCAGATTTTACTAATAAAAATCTATACGCAATGCTCCTCTAAGTATAGCCTAGAAAGACACAATCCATTGTCTTAGGCCCTAACTTGCTTTTCTTTATGACTGGGACATTGGCTTTCACTAAACACCCCCAAGTGCACAAGTAAGAAAGTGATGGTTTTCTCCCAATCCATATCTCATTTGGAGTTTGTTCTTTATTCTTGTTAGGAACTCTATTCAGGATATGACATGCAGTCAACAAAGCCTCCCCCACCATGCCTTTGATAAACCAACAGTAGCTAACGTGGCATTAACCAAATCAGTTAGCGTGTGGTTTTTTCTCTCGACAACCCTGTTTGATTCGAGTGAATAGGGAGGCATCCTCTCATGAATAATACCGTGTTCGTCACATAATTCATCAAATATTTTGAGAAAGTATTCACCACCACAATCTGACCTAGACGTTTGATATTTTTCTTTAGTTGATTTTCAACTTTGGCCTTATATATTTTAAAGTAGTATAATGCCTCATCCTTAATTCGTAACAAATAAATATAACAAAATCTAGACGCATCATCAATCAATTTCATGAAGTATCTCTTTTTACCCTTTGTCAACACACCATTCATCTCGCAAAGATTATAATGTCAAGTTTCTCTCCTCAGCCGTCTTGTGAGGCTTTTGAGGTTGCTTTTATTGCACAAACTATGACACTTAGAACCTTTGTCAATGATGCAATTCGAAATTAAGCACATGCTGCAAAGTTGAGACATCAAACCAAAATTAACGTGACATAAATATGAGTACCAAACACTCACATCATCACTAATACTGTCACAAATATGGTTTACTAACTTATTACTAAAATCTAAATGGAAAAAACAGAACATGCATCCACAATTACAACCTTTACCAATGAATTATTCATGTTTCGACATGACTAATTTATTGGACTCTAAAACTATCTTAAACCTGTCCTTGCACAGAACAGAACCGTTTACAAGATTCATGTTCATAGTAGGGACATGTTGCACGTTCTTTAGCTGCACGATCTTTCCTGTAGTAAACTTCAGATCTACCGTGCCAACACAATGAACAAAAGCATGTGACCCATTTCCAATTAGGACGGAACAATCCAAGATGGCCTGGTAAGAAAAAAATATAGAGATGTCAGCACACACGTGAATATTGGTACCAGTATCAAACCACCAACTGGTAGTTTGAAAAACAAAGAATAGTAGGTAGATTACCGTACCCATCCTTAGTGTTGCCCATGGTTACCATGTTGACATTCTTACCCCTTTTCCCTTTGCGGTCTGCACGATCTGGACAATACTTGGAAAAATGTTCCATTTCACCGCAAGTGAAGCAATTCAACTTAGCTTTATTGTTCTTCTTCTTCTTAAAGGTAGTGGCCTTCATAACCTTGGTAGGCTTATTTGTTCTTTCTACACCATGTTAGCGCTAGTCTAGCCCTCGCCTCCTTTCTCAGAAGCGTCCTTTGCCTGAGCTTTCTCTTCAACATCATGAGACGCTATCAGGTTTTTAACTGATATCTCTTGTTTATGATGTTTTAGAGTAGTGGCGAAGTTCCTCCATGAAGAAGACAACTTTACAATTATGTAGCTAGCCATAAACTTGTTGGGTAGAGGACACTTAACGAGGACAAGTTCCTTCACAGTGCACACAACCTCATGAGCTTGTTCCACCATAGAACGGTTATTTACCATCCTATAGTCATGGAAATTCTTCATAAGGTAAAGTTCACTGCCTGTATCTAATGCACCATATTTTGCAATTATAGCATCCTACAACTCCTTCGCATCTATCATAGTGATGTAAACATCACAGACGCTCAGAAAGCATGCCTAGAATGCATCCCACGAAGAGATTATTTGCATTCAGGTTTGCCAAGTCTTGCTTCCCATACATTCATAGCAGTAAGCTAGAGACGGACCTTTACTTGCCATCTCTTAAAGTGCACAATAGAAAATTTTTCCGTCCTTAGTGCATCGACAAATCCAGCCATTAAAGAACTCACAGATTGCCTAAAATAAGGTTTTTTAGATTGTTGGATAATTAGGCAATTATAGTATTAATTTCTGAATTAAATAAATCATGGCATCCACAGGAACTAGCATGAATAGATCTAACATACTAGTGTCAGTGAATCACCAAGCAGTCAACCTAAGGGAGTACCTGAGGTGGTCATTAGATGTGTAAGGGAAGCGCAGCGCCTTCGAACCCAATGGTCGACTCTAGTGAACAAGAGCCAAGGTTTATACTGGTTTGGGTCTCCTAGAGGATAATAACCCCATGTCCAATGTTTTGGTGTATAATATGGTGGTTGAGCTTACAATACGACGCAATTAAGCTATGAAGGCTTAAGGCGTCGAAAGCAGAAAAAATAAGATGTGATTCGATGATTCGATGCCTCTAGGGTGCCTCACCCCCTTTATATACTTAGGAGGTGAGCCCAACAACCCAAGACTCTATCCCAAGTCGATCTAAGACTGCCTACCAAACTCAGGTGCTAATTCCCTAATTACATGGATTCTGATACAAACAAATCTCTACATACCATATCTAAGGGTCGGTACCCCGATAAGGATTTATCCTTCCTTATCAGAATCAAACCCTCTCTTTATGGGCCATACCAGATTGCAATGCTAGACTTGGCCCGCTCTCGGTCCAGACTGATAAGCCCATCGCGGGGTACCCGGGGGTCACATCCCCGACAGTAGCCCCCGAGCTCTTCTTAGATTGGTTAAACAAACGTCGACTGAACAAGCTAGGAGGAGCTCATCTTTTAACCTGAGTCTTTATACTTTTGCTTGAAGTCTGACAATTCAGAAAAACTTTTAGTCTTCCTCTTGATGTGAGGTGCACCACGTAGGTGCACCCACACGGTATAGGCCCCTGAGCCTCGAGTTAACTAGAACTTTTAGCTGAGGGTCTAGAATAATCTTCAGAGAAAAGTCTTCTTGAACTTCTAGCCTCTGATAAATCCTTTAAAACCCTCTTCGAACACCCTGTTTCCTAGTGTTATTGGCACTTGGGAGGAGTTTGCTTAACGATATTGTCCTTTGGAGCCATTCGTGTTGAAGCCTGGTCGTGAAAGGACTATTATCAAGGTCCTAAGATTGTTGAGGTCCCAAGCGTGGTTGATCTCAAGTCCTCGGGTCTCGATTCCTTGATCACGCAAGTCCTCGGGCTATTAAGCCCTCGAGCATGCAAGGTCTTAGGCGCGTGAGTCCCCGAGTGCATGGGTCCTTGAGTGCATAAGGCCTCGGGGAAATGAGCCCTCAAGCATGCAAGGTCTCGGGCGTGCGAGCCCCTGAGCGCATGGGTCCTTGAGCACAGATGGAACCCAAACATCATGGGCTCCATCGGTGCGCATGAAAAGTTGTCCTTTGGTCTTCTCTGCCCACAATTAATGTGCTGCAGTTTGAGGGGACAGAGGGGACACCTTTGCTTCTAACTGGGCCACACGTAGGTATAGGCAGCAGGTGGAAATAAGGAGGTGGAACCATTAGATCACCTTAGCCGTAGCGGGCATGACAACCGAGGAGGTGCCTTATCATGGTGATTGCGCCTCATATCGAGGTGACAGTTCTAGGGCAATTTAAGCCGCTCACTTCTCCGCTCACTTATCACGTGCTGCCATTTCAAATCCTCACCTTCACAACCGCTCATCTCCGTCTTCTTCCTCCTTCAATCAGTTGGCTCCCCGGTGACTAGGTTGCCACTGCGGCTACATCATTTTTTACCGAAGGCTCGCTGTCTCTTCCATCTAAAAATGATGGCCTCCGAGGGGTTGCCGCCGTCACCGGTGGAGTGGGAGAGATCGGTGATGTCAAGGGGCAAATTGCGCAAGTTGGAGGAGGCAGGATTCCTGCCAAAACAGGCAGTCTCGGGTTGGCATGTGACAAAGGGCGAAGAGTTTTCGACACCAGACATGAACGAGGTCGTCCTCTTCAAGTCCTTCATTGAGCGTGGGCTCGGCCTGCCAGCATAACCCTTCCTCCGGGGCCTCCTCCATCACATCGCCATCTTCGTACACCTGTGTGAGGTGTACCTAGGAATGGATGCACACTAGAACCTCTTCTGGTAGTACTTTGTCCTCCACCAGGTGGTAGGGACCATGGCAATTGGTGGCGTCATGGTCCAATTCCACGGTGGCAAGTCAGCGGAGTACTTGGAGATGACGATAACCACCTCGAATAAGGGGTGGCGAATGGAGTGGTTCTACGGCATGAACCATATGCCCGCCATTCAAGCCAAGATCAACCAGAAGCCAGAGACCTTGACCAGTTGGAGTGACCAGGGTCCTCTATCCAAGGGGGACCAGGTCTAAGAGCTTGTCGAGTTGGTGAGGCTAGAGTAGTGGACTGACTAGGGTCGGGGTCGCCGCATGCTTTCTGCTGTGGCATGTGTTCCCACTGTAGCTTCCAGTGACATCGGCCTATGACTTGTTCAGGCCATTTAACTCGAATGATCTGTCAGCCGAATGGATGCCTCAAGCGGAGGCCATAAAGTACCTCAATACCTTCTTTGCCAGGAAGCCTTGCTTTCCTACCGAACTCGGGTTCATGTCATACTGTGTCACGAACCCTCGACCAACGGTGAGCTCAGTCCTTTGGTTTTTGCTGTTTTTTATTCCTCGATTTGTTTGTAATATGTACTAATGCCTGACCACCCACACGGTGTGATGCATCCTAGCCGTAGGGTCACGTGGCGTACTTCTCATAGGCACTACTCCCTGAGCATACTATGGGGGTCAACCCGCATCACCGCTTGTTGCCTCGAGGTGGCTCCAGGTCACCTCTTCCTCTTCTGAAAGGGAAGGGGGAGGAGTTGGGTGGCCGAGCAAGCGCTCGAGGCCCGCTGAGGTTGGGAAGGATGGTACCCCAACACTCGGGAGACGATGCTTGATCCTCGACATGGTGGAGCCTGAGGAAGAGGGGGATGCCATGATATTTGACGTGGCACTGGCCCCTCCTCGTCCCGCTCCGGTGAAGGCGTCGAAGTATTGGATCGATAGCATCTTCTGTGTCTGTGTTAGTTCCATGCGCGCGTTGTTTCTTCTGTGTCTGTTAGTTCCTAACATTGTGATTTGTAGGGTGGCTGGAGTCGAGCTTCCGTTGGGGCTGTCAGTGGAGCTGCCTCCGCCGGTCGTGGTCATGGTGGTCAAGACGTCTAGTCCTACGGTGGCTTAGGGAGGTGGTGGGGTCCCGTCAACCATGGACATCATGAACTTGGAAGCGGCTCTGGCTTTGTCACCCACCGACGGGGGTGCCCCTGTGGCGTCGGAGGAGGTGACTGCCAATCCTTTGGTAGAAGGGTTGTCAGGGATGTGACCCCTAGGTACCCCATGATTGGACTTATCAGTTCAGACCAAGAGCAGGCTAAGATCAGCATTGACCATCTAGTATAGTCCATAGAGAGGGTTTCAGCAGTGATAAAAAAGGTTGAGTCCTTATCAGATAGTCGAACTCTAGATATAGCATCAAGAGATTTATTTGTACCAGAATCCTTATAAATAGGGATTTAGCACCTGAGTTTGCTAGACAATCCTAGATCGACTCGGGATAGAGTCCTGGGTTGTTAGGCTCACCTCCTAGGTATATAAAGAGGTGAAGCACCCCCCACATGCATCTGTCTTTGAGAAACCAAGTTGCGATGTGCCTTGGTTACATGTATGATGAGTGATTAACATTTATGATGTGAGAAACCAAATTGAGATATGCCTTGATTAAATGAACGATGAGTGATTGACATTTGTGAGGAGTTAGTTTTGGGGTTAAGCTACTCATCTGTTTTGGCTTTGAAGTTTGCTCTAAGAAGAGGATAATACGTCGGTGATAAAAGTTCACGTGCACCGGAAGGTCCGGTGTTGGGAGAAACATGTTTGCTTGTCTTATGGTATGCATGACTTGGATGCTACTCGACGGTCGATGGCAGGTCATCAGGACCAAGTGGGGAGCTTGGTGCCAGATGATCAAGGAGGCTGGGTGAAGTCGAGGATGATGCTAGTGGTACATATGAAGATTAAGCAAGTCATGGGATAAAGGTTGATGAAGACGGTGTGTTGACAAAGTCGAGCGAAGGGGATTCCGGTGTAAGTGACAACGCGACTCAAGGGATCAGGAGCAGGAGAGACTTGCCGGCAGTCAATATCACAAGATGGAGGACACATGTCGACATCGGAATGCTTGCTTAAGGTAAATCAAAAAGAGTACAAGGTTTTTATGGTTTGACCGTAAAACCGTGAGAGGCCAAGAGACGGAAAAGATCAGCGAGGGCGTGCAAGTTGAGTTGGAGCCCAACCCACATCGAGTTCGAGTCTATCTCGGCCTCCAGCAACAGTAAGCAATAAAATCATCCCCTAGATCTCATACGAACTCCGTTTTCGACGTTCTGCATATGGATAGCTAATTTTATAAGCTTTCCAATGGCACTTGTTTCATGTCAAAATTCCTTCTAGATAAACAGGAATCATCAAAACAAATGGACATTCAGGATCTGCCAGGAATCTTGTGAGACAAGCTTAATGGGAAACTTGCAAGATAAGCTTCCCAAGAAGATTGTAGGGCAAGGAAACTTGTGAGCCAAGCCTTCTAGCCTATAAATAGAGGGGAATGGCTGGTGGTTGAGGATCCCTTGAAGCTATCAACATTGTGAGAATCTTTTGGTAGGGTTATGAGAGGATATGTTTAGTCTTGTAATAGGTTAGAGCTTTTTGTGAGAAAATCTTGTTATAGGGCTGATCTTTGTGAGTAATGAAGAATATTTTCTTGCATTTGTGAGTGTTCTTCTCCTTCTAACATCTCTTTTATGTATCCGTTGTTTGATTCTTGTTTTGGAGCCTAGTTTATCTTTTAGTTATTGATTTTCGTTTTTGGTTTGAGCTGAAATTTTCTGTACCCTTGCAAGTCATCCTTCTTGTTGCTAGATGCTTAAAAACTCATACACACACATATGTGATGTGGTTCAAGTTTCCGTGCCTCTAGACTATCAACTTAAAGTATACTTTGTCGGAGACAATTTTCTCTTGTGTTCTTTTCTAGTGTTTGTTCTTGTGACTATAACTAGTGTTTTTGTTCTCAATAGAACCTGAGGTTCATCTCACATACACTAGAGTCTCATTTTTTTATTAGCCTCTTTTAAGTTCTCTCTGTGTTTCCGCTAGCTTTCTTTGGAGGAGCATTGGGTGAAAGGAATAGATCATCTTTTTAAAAGAAATTGTTGAGGATCCTATCACCCCCTTCTAGTCGCTTGTTTCAGTCCTACAATTGGTATTAGAGCGGGTTAAATCACTAGTTGACCATAACCGTCTTTGTGATCCGTAGGTGACATGGAGAGACATAGAAAAATTACTCTCTTTGATGGGCGCAATTTTTCGTACTAGAAGGTGCGCATGGAGGCCTATCTATAGAGCCAAGGAAGTGCAATTTGGGAAATAGTGACTCCAACTATGAGATTCCCCTTGTTCGTACCACTCAGTCTCAGATTGAACAGTATGTCAACCAATAACAAAGCTAGAAATATTCTGTTTATGAGTCTGAGTCCGAACGAGTTTGACAGGGTTCAACACCTTCGTACCACAAGGGAAATCTGGACTACTCTTAGTGACTTCCATGAAGGTACCAATCAGATTAAGGCTAGACGCCAAAGCACATATAATCAAGAGTATCAAATGTTTATGCAAGTCCAGGAGAATCTCTTGATGCTATGTTTGCTTGTTTTGATGGAATTGTTAGCAATCTTCGATCTACAGGAGTTCTTGCCTATTCTGACCACAAGAGAGTGATCAAGCTTCTCTATGCTCTTGATCGTAGCATATGGGAAGTGAAGATCTCAAGCATTGAAGAGTCACCAAGTTACGACACGTTAACTTGTGATGAACTCTTCAGCAAGCTTAAGTCCATCGAGATTGCTAGGGCATCTTGACTAGGCCTAGGAAATCCTATGCCTTAGAACATGGCATTGGTTTCAGGTTCTAGTGGTGGCAATTAGGCTGGAATTAGTCCTTCTTGTCCTAATGTCTCTTTGGGTGGTTTTCCCTTATCTTCTTTGGTCGTAATCACCAAGGAGCAAGTGGATACTTTGGATGATGAGGATCTTTCTCTCATCATGAAAAAGTGCACTCGCTTTTGCAACAATCGTCGAGATCAGAGAAGAGGTGGTTCTCGTGCATGTTTTGAGTGTGGTGACACCACCCACTTCAAGGCAGATTGACCAAAACTCAGGAGGAAGGAAGATTGTGATCATGACCATAACAAGTACAAAAAGAAAGACAAGAAGCCCTTTTTCAAGAAGAACCGCGACAAGATGGCCAAGAAGGCAGCTTCTAGGGCATTTGTGGCAGCTCTTAGCGACATCGACACATTATCCAATGAGGAGGATAGTTCAGAGGAGGATGAATTGCAAGCAAAAGACAAGAAGAAGGTCAAGGACTTGACAGGTCTCTGCTTCATGGCGGACGACAACAACGACAGCGAGACTGAGCTTGATCCCTTTGAGGTAACTACTTCTTATGACCAACTTTCTATTCAAGTCGATACCTTGAATGATGCTCTTGTGAGCTAGGTAGGTTATTTAAAAAAGCGGTGCATGAGCTAAAAGAACATAGGCCTAAGTATGAGTCTGTCTCCACTGAACTTATTTTGCTTAAGTCTAAGTTAGAAGAGAATGAGTGTGAGAGTTGCATTTTAGTTATGAGTGAGCTTGCCGAGCTTCGTAAGGTGCATACTCAAGTTGTCGATCGGCTTGAGAGTGCTGAGAAGAAGCTCACTGAGGAGGAGTCTAGATCTAATCTTTTGGGTGCTTGCTTGAACTGTCATTGCTTGCAAAGAATGTTGAACTAAAAGACAAGAACATTCAAGAGCTAGAATCTAGATTAGAGAGTGCTGGGAGTTCGAAAGATGTGCAGCCAGAGTGTTCTACCTACACAATCTTTCAGGACAAGCTCAGCTAGGTTAGAGGGTAAGTTCAGAAGCTCATGGCTGAGAATGAGTATCTCCTTTCTCTTGTGGAGAAGTGCTCAGAAGTCAAGGGCAAAATGAATTTGCTCTTTGCCAAGACCTAGATGTGTGCTGATAAGGCGGGATTAGCCTTGGGGTGGGGTTTTGAGAGAGTTGTATACAATGGGAAGGGTAAGACAATCTTTACCACACCTACTACCCTTGAGGCAGAGAAAACCAAGATGGATACACTACCTCAATCCAGAAAGAAACCAACTCAACCCACCAAAAAGAAGATAACACCACAATCCAAGAAAACACCACAGCCAAATTTGAGAGATCATGTGAGTGATTTCCGAGTGACCGGTAGTCAAGCTCCAAAGAGGCTTTATCATTGCACCTATTGTCAGAGAGAGGATCACTTGGTTGGGTTTTGCTTTCATCGTAGGAGGGATGAGCGACGTGGATGGGAGAGGAGTACCCGGGACATGTACCACCCATCTGTTGGTGTGCATGAGCATTTTTCTCACCTCCACTCATGAGTTTTTGATGCTCCTCAATTTTGTTCTAGAGGCATTGCCTGCCGTGGATCTTACCATGACTCATATGGTTTTGAATCACGTGTAAGAGGTTTTGATTCTTGGCACTTTGGCAGACCACATTTTCCACATCATGGTTCTCGCCCCTAGTGTTCTAATATTGATATGCATACAACTTCTTTTACCTCTACTCCTCAAGTGTCTCGGTGCTAGATTCCCAGGAAGTTTCTGTAGGGTTATGGGGAGCCTATGCTAGCGCTTAATTTCAAAAATTTATCCCATTAGCCCAGCAACCATGCGTGTAATGAGATCATGTATCGTTACCTCAAACCATGAGACGCACTCGGGCAGCGGAAGAAGAGTCGATGACGCGCGTCCTCGAGCTACTCCTCTTGACTCCATCCGTTCGTCGGTGATCCGGTGATGGAGACGACACGATCCGGTGATCCGGCGAACTCTACGGGAAGAAGACGAGCACCACTATTAGAGTAGTGCCTCCACGGTATCCACACGTCCGGGGACAGGATCAGCTCACGCCGACGTGCTAGCACCACTCGCGAGATCCGGGAGATCGATCACAACACTTGCAACCGAGGAGAGAAGAGAGGTGGCGGCTAGGGTTTTGTCAAACCAACATCAAGCAGCAACACTTTCGTGCTAGCCCCTCCTCTCTTTATATAGTGCCCTGTTACGGGCTTTTAATCTGTATTAAAGCCCAACAGATCTAATCTGTTCTGCTGGACCAGAACTTCTGGTTCTAACCGAAACTTCCAAAAATAACCTTCTTTATCGAATTTATTTCGACTCGGAACTTCCGGTTCATCCAGGCAGGCCCGAAACTTCCGGTCTAACCAGAACTTTTGGCTCCTCCAGAAACTGAAACTGGGGCTAGCCCAAAACTTCTGGTTATAACTGGAACTTCCAGATGCTCCAGAACCCAGAACTTTCGGCCCTAGGCCAAAACTTCTGGTTCCCCTAGAATTCTCTTGGGCACAATTCCATCAATCTCCCACTTGCACAAGAGCCAATTCTTACAAGCTTTAAAATCTAATCTCCTTAAGCGTGCGACCCGATAGGTCCATATGCAAACAGCCGCTACCCGAAAACCTTTCCCGGATCACCGATCAATAGCGGTACCTAGCAGCACATATTGACCCCCGAAAGCATACAAAGTCGAAATCATACTTTCTGAACCTTGATATACTCACGCACCAATCCCTTTACCACATGACATCAGTCAAGCTCAAGGCGAGATTCATGCCACCCTTGTTGACAGCTCGACACTTCACTCGATCAAGTAGTGGATTCAATCATGATCAACTCTTTGATCATAGTGGCATGGCCATGGACTTTCCAATCCGACTACCTCGAGGGGCCTAGAGACGTCTCTCCCGTTATGTAGGAGGGGTAAATTCTATCTTGACCGCTCACATCCCACGACATGTTTCGTGACACACCCGAAAGCAACCTTTATAACTACCCTGTTACGGAATAGCGTTTGGAAGCCCCTAAGTGTGCTACTACACATTCTGGAATCAATGACGATCTCAGGTCTAAGGATTCTGCAGGTACACCATTTGAGATGATAATTGATGGCACATATAAAATAACAATCCCAACAGTATCTCAAAGTGGGTCTATCCAACTCCATGTTCACCAACATGAGTCCATATCACTGATTTGACATCTCCATGTCTATGATCTGTGAAACATGATCATCAATCGGACAGATGTGCTAATCTATAAGTCATCACTGTCCCACATGATGATATGAGATTAGGGATCGTTTAGAATAACATCATAACACAGAGAGTTTCACAAACAAATCACGCACTTGTTGATCAATATAAAAGACATCCATTCAAGGAACAAGATAACCAATTATCCAAATGTACACTAGTATAGACAAGACACTTTCTCTCACATACACTGGACTCAATCACGCAAGTATCTAATACCCATAGAGCTCAAGTGAGCCTCATGCTTGGGCTATGAGAGAGGCTTCGTCAACGGATCTGCAATGTTCAAGTCCGTGTGCACCTTACATATCTTCACATCAACTCTATCTATAATCTCACGGATAAGGAGATAGCGCCGTAGTATATGCTTGGACTTCTGGTGCGACCTAGGCTCCTTGGGTTGCGCAATGGCACTACTATTATCACAATAGAGGTACACTGGACTGGACGCACTAGGGATAACACCCAGCTCAGAAACAAACTTTCTGATCCAAACTATCTCCTTCATAGCTTCCGAAGCTGCAATATACTCGGCCTCTGTCATTGAATCTGCAACCGTTTCTTGCTTGGAACACTTCCAACTCACTGCGCCTCCATTGAGGCAGAACACAAATCTAGACTGCGATCGTGAATCATCCTTATCGGTTTGGAAGCTAGCATCGGTGTAACCATTTATAATGAGCTCCTCCTCCCCTCCGTAGACCAGGAACATATCCTCAGTTCTTCTCAAGTACTTAAGGATACTCTTTACTATCACCCAGTGACTTTTACCCGGGTTTAACTTATATCTGCTCGTAACACTTAGAGCATAAGAAACATCTAGGCATGTACAAAGCATGTCATATATGATGGATCCGATTGCAAAGGCATACGGGATCGTACTCATCTTCTCCAGCTCATTAGGTGTCGAAGGACACTGGTTCTTGCTGAGAGAAATACCATGTGACATTGGCAGAAAACCTTTCTTAGAATTCTGCATATTGAACCGTTTCAATACCTTATCAATGTACATACTTTGGCTTAATCCAATTAGCCTTCTCGACCTATCTCAATAGATTTTTATGCCCAAAATGTATGCTGCCTCTCCAAGATCTTTCATTGAGAAACTTTTTCTCAAGGAAAACTTGACAGCATCTAGCAGAGGAATATCATTTCTAATCAATAATATGTCATCTATATATAAGACCAGAAACACAAGTGAGCTCCCACTAGCCTTCTTGTAAACACAAGGTTCTTCTTCATTCTTGATGAAGCCAAACCCTTTGACTACCTCATCAAAACGAAGGTTCCAACTCCGAGAAGCCTGCTTCAGCTCATAAATGGACCTTTGCAGCTTGCAAACTTTTCCAGCACTCTCTGGATCATCAAGACCTTTAGGCTATGTTATGTACACATCCTCACTTAGGTTTTCATTAAGGAAAGCCATCTTGATATCCATTTGCCATATCTCATAGTCATAAAATACGGCAATTGCTAGGATGATCCGGATAGACTTTAGCATAGCGACGGGCGAAAATGTTTCATCATAATCAACACCTTGAATCTGCCTGAAACCTTTCGCCACCAATCGTGCTTTATAGATGTGAACATTTCCATTAACGTCTATCTTTTTCTTAAAAATCCATTTACACTCGATTGTTTTTACACCAACAGGTGGATCGACCAAGTTCTAAACTTGATTCTCTCGCATGGATTCTAACTCGGATCTTATGGCTCCAAACCATTTCTCAGAGTCTGGTCCTATCGCCGCTTCCGAATAGGTCTTAGGTTTATCATTATCCAACAATAATATATCGCGCTGCCTAGTGGTTAAAAACGCAAACGGCTCGGGCGCACGACTCAACCTCTCTGACCAACGTGGGGCTGGTGTCTCGACAACAGGCTCTACAACATCTTTCATGTCGAGTTGCGGTTCAATAGGAGCTGAAACACTTTCTAGTGGTTCTCGAACCTCTTCGAGTAGCACCATGCTCCCACTATGCCCTTTCGAGAGAAACTCTTTCTCCAGAAATACACCATTCCGAGTGACAAACACTTTGCCCTATTCCTGGTTGTAAAAGTAATATACTAGGGTTTCCCTAGGATACCCCACAAAGAAGCATTTATCAGATTTGGGAGTGAGCTTATCAGACGTCAAATGCTTTACATAGGCCTCACAACCCCAGATCTTCAGAAAAGACAGCCCGAGATGCTTCCCAGTCCATATCTCATATGATGTCCTCTCTATAGATTTAGATGGAACTCTGTTTAGTGTGAAAGCAGCAGTTTCTTAAGCGAATCCCCAAAAAGACAATGGAAGATCAGTTTGACTCATCATCGACTGCACCATGTCTAATAAGGTTCGGTTCCTCCGCTCGGACACCCCATTCCACTGAGGTGTACCAGGTGGAGTCAGCTGTGGAACAATTCCACACTTCTTCAGATGATCATTAAACTCATGGCTCAAATATTCACCTCCACGATCTGATCGTAGAAATTTAATTGTCTTGTCAGTATGATTTTATACCTCATTCTGGAATTCCTTAAACTTTTCAAAGGATTCTGACTTATGCCTCATCAAGTAGATGTAACCATATCAACTAAAGTCATCGGTAAAAGTTATGAAGTACTGAAAACCACCTCTGGCCGTAGAACTCATTGGTCCACATACATCAGTATGTACAATGGCCAACAATTCACTTGCCCTCTCACTTTGACCAGTGAAAGGTGTCTTAGTCATCTTGCCAAACAAACAAGACTCACTTGTGTCAAATGATTTAAAATCAAATGACTCCAAAAGCCCATCTCTATAGAGCTTCTGTATGCACTTCTCATTTATATGACCCAAACGACAATGCCATACATAGGTAGGATTCAAATCATTGAGTCGAGGTTTCTTCGTATTAATGTTATAAACATGTGTATCCTCAAGATTTAGAATATATAAGCTATTTAACAATGGACAAACACCATAGAGTATACCATTTAAAAATATCGAACAACACTTGTTCTTTATTACGAAATTCAAAACTGTCTTCCTCTAAACATGATGAAGAGATAATGTTTCTACCCAAGGCGGGAATAAAATAACAATTATTCAGTTCCAAAACTAATCATTGAGGAGTCATGGTAGTCACCATGAGGTGATGAGTGCTTGTCAACTGGGGAGATGATGAGAAGAAGAAGAGGATGAGAAGACTTGACCGTGATGGAGCTGTCATGCGACTCAGGTACACGGACGGACGTCGGCCGGGCAGTGGGGTCGCGGAGGCGTCCGGTCCAATCCGGGTGCGTGAAGCT
>KE373081.1:240263-255911 GCA_000418225.1 Zizania latifolia
AGTCACTTGCAAGGCTGATATTCTCGTTGTTAGAAGTTTTGGGGGTAGTTGTATTTTCCACTGCGTTTTAATTTGCGCCCATTCACCCCCCTCTGGTCGCCTTTTCGGTCCTACACTTTCTGCCAAGCCCAGGATGACACTCATGCTGGGCATCACGATATACATCGCCGACTCGGCTGGGAGGCTGATTCCGTTCGACTCAGTCCCAACTCCCGTGCAATCACCACGCCGGACCCTTGACCTTTTCCTCCTAAGAAAGGAAAATCAGGCCACCGAACATCTGGCTGACGCTCTCTGAGAGTTGGATCTCAACCAGCTCCCCAAACAAGTGGCTTTCCAAGTCATTCGTCACCTTCACCGAAGCGTCGAGGGGTTGTTTCCTCGAGGCTCGCGCCAACAAGAAGATTTCCATGAGCACGCCGGAGGGCGACTCGCCGGGCAGCTCTCCCGAGCGCACTCTAGAGCCACCGATGACCATGCTACGACTCCTGGATCTAGCTCCTCCTGCCGTACCGAGTCAACAAAACGACGGCGTGGAGATTCTAGGAGGAGTGATTGGGGACATCAGAGGGATGGCCAGAGATTCAAGTGCTTGGAGAAGGACCGTCGTGATGACACCAGGAGTCAGAAGGACAACACCGGGCCTACACGAGGGTGTGGCGAAAGAAGACCAGCGATGATGTCATGATACGTGAAGAGTAGCAGGCCAAGATCGAGAAGACAGCGGACCCATGGGGATCGACGTCGAGCCAAGTCATCTTCAAATAAAAGAACTTCAGTCCGACACCACCCCAAATTTTGCTGAGAGCAACAAATGCCGTCATGATCAAGCTCCTCTTTTTTCCAGCTATGTACTCTTCGCCTTGTATGAAATAAAGTTTTGGCTTTTTCAAGAACCACGTTATTTACCTTCGTCAACAACAAACGCTAGGCTCGAGCCCTTTTCAGGTTAAGGCGAAGTGTCGCACATCTAGCTCAAACGGTTATGCCCCTATGGATTTGCTCTGGGTTTGGCATTAACAACCACGCGGGTCAAAAAGAGTTGGCGTTTGCGCCCTCTCAGAGTCTGACTATTAGCTAAGGCCCACAGGGGCTCGAGTCCTAAGCCTCAACTTCAAGTTCTAGCGGCCTTGAGAACTCATGATGCTTGACGTCAGCATTGCGCATAAGAGGCATTAGTTCCCTGCGCCCGAGACTCTATGGCTATACTGGGGGCTTGAGTTCCCGCCTTAGGCACACGAAGGGCTTAGTGAAAATCACAAACCTGCAAGAACCTCGAGGACTTGTCTGGCCTGATATCGGTAGGCGTGTGTGTAGCCTAAGGGCACGCCCCGAGTACTATACGGCCTAAAGTTCCTCAGGGTGAAAGCACAGTTACGACGTAAAAATTACAAATTGCAGAAAACTAATCTTCACTTCACAAAAAAGAAGCCAAAAGTTCTTAAACATAAGTTTTATACTAACTAATGCTGGTTGTAATGCAACTACTCCCTAGGGGGTGACATGGCTAGATCCTGTGCTTCGGGGGATGCCACCACGGCTACAGGATCATCGGGAGGAGGCAAGAATTGGAGGTCTTCGGTGATCACGGGCAGTCCGCGCTCCAGCCACCAAATATCCACCGACGTGAAGTGGGATCGAACGTAAACCAAGGCCTGTTCGACCCCAGTCCTCACTACCTCATCAACAAGGTGGCAAAGCTGGGTCTCGAACCCCTCAAGCTTCTCCTAGAACTCTGCATTGGCATCCTCGACTAGGAGCGAGTAAGCGTGCTCGATGACCGCGCAAACCTTGACCACCACCTCCTCAAGCTCCCCAATGCGGGCACGGTCCTGATCGCACCTTCCTGCAACCAGAAGACCAATAAGGACAAAGTCCAAGAGACAAAGCCCAACGATCAGGAAGACTGTCACCCGAGAAAAGCTTACTTTGATATTCAGTAGCGAACGAGCCCACTGACTCCTTCGCCATGTCAAGGGCTCGCCGAGCAGTCCTCTTGGCCTCCCTCGCCTCCTCGGCCGTGGCCCTCGAAGCCAATGCCTGGCGATCAGCCTTCTCCACCATCCAGGTGGCATTGTTGACCGTCACCACCTCACCAACCGCCAAAGTTTCCGCCCTAGCAGCCCTGCATGACAGCTCAGTGTTCTGAGCCTAGAGATCATCACGCTCGTGATGGAGCGACTCGACATCAGCCTCGAGGGCCACCACGTGGTTTACGTCCGGCGCATGTTCCGCTCAGAGCAGTTGCAAGGCACAGACAACTATTAAAGCTATCACGCGGCTTAAGGAAAAACTAACCAAGGAGGAAAGGGGACTTACATCGGTGAGCTGCGACAGAAGGATAGCAACTGCCCTAGGCATCAGGCCTTGGATTGGCTCGGGGGCTGCAACCCCCGCCCCCGCGTTAGAGGTCCCCGACCTAGCCCCCAGCTCGTGGCCATCCACCATCATCGGGGCATGGGACTGGGCGACCGGAGCAGCTCCCTCAAGGAGATCAACGACCCCCACCTTGAGCGCCACAGCTTGCACGATGCCATCCTTGACCGTCGCTCCCTCCACTGGGGGAATGATAGTATCCTCGGTGGACAACCCTTCCGTTAAAGGATTGACCGCCACCGCTCCCGACGATGCAAGGGCGCCCTCGCCTCCCGAGGCCAAGGCCGATACTGCCACCAGACCCATGGCACTCACGTTAGTGGGAGCCGCACCACCTACCTTGAATGCCATGACTGTCGGTGCCTCGGCCTCCCCGGCGCCCGATGTCTCGGCCCCTGCGGTCATGGCCGGCAGCGACTGGTCCGCCAATGGCCCCAGTGGGAGATCAAATCTAGCTACCCTGCAAGCCAAAATATATGAAGGTTAGCTAAAAAGCAAAAGCAGCAACACACACACACATGAGCACCAGCACTAGCTTGACGCAATATGAAAGGTCCTGGCGGCCGACTGCTTAGGCACCCTTGTCGAGATGAGACGGGGGAGGCCAATGCCACCTCGAAGATCATGGCATCTCCCTCCTTCTTGGATTCCTCGATATCGAGGATCAACCAGTGTCTACCGATGGCTGGAGCTCTACCCACCCCAACCTCGATGGGCTTCAAGCATTTGCTCATCCCACTGAGTTTGACTCCCTTCCGCTTTGGGAGTGGAAGGGACGGACTACCACCACCTCGGGTCGGCTGGCGGCGAGGCTGGTTGATGCCTCGAGGATGCTCATGGAGCAGCACCTGTGATAAATACATGGCATTACCTTGGGGCTAGGGCACATCACACCGTATGTGTGGTAAGCATCAGTACAAGTATAAAACAAAGGCAAGGAATAGCAAAAGCTAAGAATCAAAGGTCAAAGACTTACTCGGGGTCGCGAGTTCGAGACGCAATACATCACGAACCTGAGGTCGGCCGGGAAGCTAGGTTTCCTAGCGAAGAAGGAGTTGAGGAGTTTTGCAACCTCAGCCCGGGGCATCCACCCGAGCTCCGGAGCTCTCGAGTCAAAGGGCCCAATCGTCTCATAGGCCGCCTTGTCGTGGAGCCACAGCGGGAATATCTGCCGCAGCAGGAAGTAGGCGATGACCCCGATCCTGATTAGCCCGTTCTCCTAGAACTCATTCAACGCCTCCACTAGCTCTCAAACATGGTCCTCATCGACCGACGAAGCCTGGTCGCCCTAGTTCATCAAGGGCTCCGGCTTTGGGCCGATGTCCGCTTCGACGGTCAGAGGGTGGTTTGCCCCGTAGAACTACTCTGCCCTCTACCCCTTGTTTGAAAAGGTGACATGCATCCTCAGGCACTCATTAGACCTGGTAGAGTAGAGGTGAAGCATGGCCACATAGATCGCCTTTGGCCCCACCCATTGGTGGACGTAGAAGTACCGGAAGAGGTTCCAATGTGGCTCCACTCCTAGGTACGCTTCGCACAGATGTGATGCATGTGCAGACCAAGCCCGCGCTCAAGAAAAGACTTGAACAAGATGATCTCATGGGTATTAGGCGTCAAGAACTCCTCTCCCTTCGCCACGCTCCACCTAGATATTGTTGGCTCAGGGAGGAATCTGGCCGCCACTAAATCCTTAACTTGTCCTTAGACATTATGAACTTCTCCCACCCCAGTAGCGGGGGCGGCGAGGCCAGAGATTGTGGTGGGCTCGCAGAAGCCATCGGCTTGAATTAGAATAGGCAGCGAGCTTTTCTGTAGCAAACCGCGCAACCACAGTGGCGACCCAAATGGTAGGGAGCTAGATGGATGAACGAAGAAGAAGAAGGAAGCGAAAAGTTGGTAGTTGTAGAAGGCAGAGATTGAAATTGGCAGTGTGCATCTCAGCAGCAGAGAAATCGACTTAAGTATCCCCATGGCTATCACATAGGAGCGAGGCACGATCACCATGATTGAAGCGCCTTCTCGGTCGTCACGTCCATAGTGAGCGAGGCCAGATGGTTCAACTACTCTACCTGCTGGCTGCGCTCGAGCGGGGCCCAGTCAGGGGCAGAACATCTTTTCGATCATTTCACACCGACACGCATTAATTGCGGTTAGGCTACGAAGCATCCTTTTGGGCGCACCAGGCATAGTCCACAATGATTAAGATCACCTACGCCAGTGGACCCCATGCCTAGGGGCTCGCGTGCGCTCGAAGATCCTCACACTTGGGGGCTCACACGTGCTTGAGGATCCTCAAGCTCAAGGGCTCACCCGACCGAAGGCATTGGCGCCCGGGGGCTGGTGTACTCGAGGACTGACGAGACCGATAAACCCCACCCTCTCAAGCACCTGGGTGATCAAGGGCCCGAGCGGCCGAACATTGACATATTCAAAGATTCAAGATCAACCTCCCTTGACATCATCACAAGTTTGAGATCTCAATCACAGCCTTTTTTCAGCAAGGCCTGAATGCCAACAAAGGACAAGCTCATCCAACAAACTTTCGGTGGGTTCCTCGAAGGTTTTCTCACGAGACGAGAAGTTTCAAAGGGTTATTTTTTTGCAGGATATACTTTGACCCTCGAGCTAAATGTTCTATTTACCTCGAGGCTCAGGGCTACACCCACGAAAGAAGGAGATCAAAACTTTTCCAAGATCGTCAGAGTTTAGCAAAAGTGTCAAAGCTTCAGATTGAAGGAGAGCTCCTCCCAGCTTGTTTTATCAAATATTTCTTCAACCAAGCTAAGAAGAGCGTGGGGAAATTGATGCCGCTTACGTGCCAACCTAACATCGGGCGTCATAGATTCTCGAGTCCCCCAAGGTTTCGGTGAGGTTATGGCTAAGAACTCGAGCCCCCGAGGGTTTTAGAGAGCTGTCAAGTATCGAGAGGAGCGCTAACGCCAGCTCTTTTTCGCTCACGTGGTTGCTAATGCCAAACCCAGAGCTACTTCATAGGGGCACAACTGCTTGAGCTAGGTACAAGACGTTTCGCATCGACCTGAGAGGGTCCGAGCCTAGCAATTTAGCGAGCAAAATTTTGACTTTATTTCATGAAAGGCGAAGGGTACATAGCTGGACAAAAAGGAAGAGCTTGATTAGGATGGCGTTCGATGCTCTTGGCAAAATTTGGAGCAGCGTCGGGTCATAGTCCTCCCCCTCAAGGACGGTTTAAGCTGGCGTCGATCCTTGCTTTTCTGCCATCTTCACGGTCTACTACTTTTCTTGCATCGGGATGTCCTCGCTGGTCTTCTTGCACCACGTCCTCCTACGGGACCATCGTTGGTGAGGCCGTTCCGCAGCAATGTACTTTCGATCTTTCTTTGAGCTCTTGAATCGGCGGCTGTCCCTCTGAGGACCCTAGCCACTTCTCCCGGGGTTCTGACGCCCTGGCCTTGTTGATTCAATGTGGTGGGAGGAGCTGGATCCTAGGGGTGAAGCTCTATCATCAGTGGCTTGGCCCGCATTTGAGTTAGACGTCCAGCAAGCCGTCCCCCGGCATACTCGAGAAAGTCTTCCTGAGAATGGGGAGAGGAGGCTTGTGGGAGTAGGTCTTCGAACGCTTTGAGAAGTGCTGAATTAGTCGGTTCGCCACTTGTCCAGCAAGCTGGTCTATCGCTATATCTTTGATAGTGTCGGCCAAGTGCTCTATGACCCGGTCTGTCTTTCAGGCAATGAAAGTGTCAAGAAACCGACATGGCGACCGATCCGGTGCTGGCATCGAGTTGAAAGGGATCAGCCTTCTGGTCGTGTCAGCAATGAATATGGTATCACCTATGATAAATGTTGTCCCGGGCATGGTAGAAAGTCAATGTGGTGATGCCATCGGATCCTGGTGAAAGTCACCACGACCCCTACCTAGTGCGTCAACTGTCGGTGAAATACCGAGCAGTCCACCCAAGGGGGTACCCGAGGTGGTGATTAGATATGTAAGGGAAGCGCAACGCCTTTGAACCCGATGGTTGACTCTAGTGAACAAGAGCCAAGGTTTATACTATTTCGAGTCTTCTGGAGGATAATAACCATATGTCTAGTATTTTAGTGTATAATATGGTAGTTGAGCTTACAATACGATGCAATTAAGCTATGAAGGCTTAAGGCATCGAAAGTAGGAAAAATAAGATGTGATTCGATGATTCGATGTCTTTGGGGGTGCCTCACCTCCTTTATATACTCAGGAGGTGAGCCCAACAACCTAGGACTCTATCCTGAGTCGATCTAAGACTACCTACCAAACTCAGGTGCTAATTCTCTAATTACATAGATTCTGGTATAAACAAAACTCTGCATACCATATCTAAAGTTCGGTTCCCCAATAAGGATTTATCCTTCCTTATCGGAAGCAAACCCCCTCTTTGTTGGCCATAACAGACTGCAATGCTAGACTTCGTCTGCTCTCGGTCCAAACTGATAAGCCCATCACGGGGTACCCAGGGGTCACATCCCCGATAACTAGTAAACAAGAACATGGTAATCATGATCTCACAAAACATGATTAAGAACCGTATTAAAACGTAATGCACGTACTATATGGTAGCAAAAGAGGATGCCGTGGTCGGCGTAGAACTTCTCCTGTTGGTGTCAGGTCACAGTACTCGACAGTGACGGATGGTCGATGTAGACGGAAGGTGCGCCATGATGACGGATATGACCAGTCACGTGGAGCGCTTCCCAAATATCTTATTCACCGTCTTCTAGTGCAGGATCACAACAGTGACAGGTTCTGGAGACCTGCTCTCCCGTTCGCCGATGCACGCTGACGGACGGGATGGAGTAGATTACGGCGGCGGCGCAGCAGAGATGAGAGGAAAACCCTAGCACAGTTTGAGGTGTTCTGATCTATTACTCTATGTTCTGGTAGAGGCCAGATAGACGGGTATTTATATGGGAGCCGGTATGATCTCGCGTCGTGATCACAATCCAAACCGATTCGGTTACCATATCCCGATGTGCTATTTACCAAAAATCAGAACGGCAAAACGAGGCCACATCCCCGCAAGGCTAGGAGCCAGATTTCCATGGACCATTCATGTAGGTGCCACGTGCCCGTGCCCGAGCCTAGCCCGGCAAGGCGAGGCGAGCGAGCACGTATGGAGCTCCCTTTCTCTCCCTCATACACATAGCTTAGTGAGATAGAGATAACCTCCTTTATAAGTTGGTCTTCCTTTATCTACACTAGTAATATGGGACTAAATGTTTCTATCATCCTCTTACATGAGTCGGCCTTTAAGATTTATTTAGAATTTCTGAAATAAGGGTATGGCCAAGATCATAAATTGCAGCAGATAGATAGGCTTGCAGGAGTAAACGAGGACGTGTATTCTCAGAAAATATTTACTGAATTTCAGTTCTACTTGTTTATTGTTTGTATCTGTAGGAATATTTTCACCACATCTCTTTTTCCCTCTTTAAGGTGTTTTTACGGGAGGTCAACAAATTGGTTAGAATGACTGTTTGATCTACTGGCAGTGATAGATGGTCCATTGTTTCTTCCTCATAATTGAAGCAAGCAAGACAAAGTTGGATTCTGAAACTTAACCATCCAGACAAGACGCCAATAGATAATGTAGCCGGACGGACCAGTATTATCCTCAACATTGCCATCCATTCAAGGAGACGACAGCAGGAAGGAGACGAGCAGAATTCAAGATAGTACAGAAACAGCCCCTTTCACGAGTAGAAATTAGAATGGCGCAGTGAGCGCGCGGTAAGCAGAAGAAAGGGACAAGTGAGCATGCATGCATATGCATGGCCACTTCCACTTGCCCGACTATCTAGCTGCTGCTGTGTAGAAGTAGAATATACGCACTGCCCGCCGCTCGTCACATCTGTGGCTCGTTTACTGATCACGATTCGTTCATTGTCGAACGTTCGACTTGTCTATGGATTTGCTACCTAGCCTGATGCGTGCATATATGGTCCCGGTTTGACCGTGTGGCAACCCCGTTTGGGTCCGATTGAAGGCAGATTTTATCAATCTGTTTTTTCATAGAAAAGAGAGCCTAGATTATCGCGTGCGAATTACACTATGGTGTTTATTTTAAGTTGGAGGCAGACAGCGGCCCTGCCAAATGAGGAGGCATGACCTTGGTACACTGGTCTAAAAATCAATCTATTATGGAAATTGACAACAGAGTTTACGTGTGCTTCGAAGAGCAGATGACTCAAAGTGATTATACTGGTTCAGACCTCCGAATCAGATAACAACACTACGTCCAGTGACTTGTTCTTTTCTGGTGTGAATATAAAGTATTCGATGTCAATACCCTTTGTAAAGGGGGTCTGTATTTACAGGCAGAGATAAATAGAGAAATATTAAGGTGACCTCTACTTACAACCGAATATTTCGATATTATTCATAAAATTACATAGAGTAATATACCATATGAACATGAAAACACTCATTACATATACAACAAAGTATTCATTCTCGGCCTTTGAGGCCCTTTGCCTTGAATGCTAGTCTTGTTGGAGAGGATGGGAACCTCTAGTTTTGGCCTCCTCTTCGAGGCGGTTTTGGGCCTTCGGAGGCCTGCTCCGAAAAAGGGCTCCGAGGAACGATGCCTTTCTCATTTATCCTTCAGCAAACTAGGCTCAAAAGTACAGTTCAGAGCCTTGTTCGTTCGAATTGTACTTGGGTGTTCCAAACCTCGAGGGTTTCAATTTGGAGGGCCTTCGAAGGCTTCTTATCTTCAAGGCTTATTACTTTGGAGTAATGAACACATTTTCCCCCAACACAATCATTTTATTTTGTTACAACAGAAAATAATTTAAAATATAAATCTTTTATTTTTATTTTGTAATGGTAAAAAAGACTTAAAATATAATATTTAAAACTATATTACAAAATTCTATTTTTATTAAAACCAGAGTCCAGAGACTTGTTTGGTTTACAACCCTTGTAAAACTTGTCAAAATTTTGGCAATGGAAAGACTTGGTAATGCAAACATTTAAATAAAGTGTGTTTGTTTAGTTTGTTGTTAAATTTTTAACAATGTATGGACTTGCTTACTAAGATTTTGGCAATACCAATTTTTTTGGCAATGAACCAAATGGATTGTTGATATTGACACTACCAATTTTTCAAAGAGAATGGTTATAAACCAAACATGTCCTGGAGTCCAACAAAGCAGGTCCAATAGAGTCAGCCCGACCCTGTTGGATATAAATTAGGTGGGTTGGACTCCTAACTCTTCACCATAGGGACCTCGCCAAATTGATGCCATACGGAGGACTAAGATGATATGATGGTGGAGGGGGAAACGCAGCAAAAGGTGTGTCTGGCAGCCTGATGGTGAAGCGTGCAACGCAGCAAATGGTGTGACTAGTAGAGGCACGGCCGGTGGAGCTCGCGGATTTGCCATGCAGCCCTTTGTTGGTCACGCTGCCCTCTAGTTGCGCCATCCTCTGTGCTTCCGCTGGTCGCTCTCTTCACCGTTCGATCACCTTGGTTCTTCATGTACATGTCGTTAGTATAGAAAGATCTCAAGTCTGATCTGACGACACGCAACTGCTGGCATAGTGACATCTAAGCATCTTACACCAGCATAAATTAATCATGATGTTTTTCTTTTCTTTTTTCAAGAAAGGGCATCGCAAAAAATTTTGACGTTAGAAATTCGACCGAGATTTCGAAGAAAAAAGAGGCGATGGATAAACAATTGTTGAATTGTGAGAGAGGAATAATACATTATAGATGTGAGATGTATTAGATTGATGCTCGGGAGCCAGTATATATAGGAGTACATGTAAAGAGATAAGACTAGTGATCTATAGATAAGGAAGTATAAGATATAATCTAATTCTACTTAATATTATCTCTAATACCATATACTCTAACATTCCCCATGGTCTAAGTGTGAGCAAAGCAGACGCTTAGACTAAAGAAGATACCAACAGGAGTGCTCAATGATGATAGCCTTTTGTGCCATAGTCGAGGTAGCAAAAAATGATGGACCCGAAGAAATTGTTGTTGTAGTAGTTATGTAAGGTAGCCATGGTCGATGTAGCTGAATTTGGATGCCGATGACGAGGTAACCTGAAGCCATGGACACATAGAGAGGCTTCATGAAGTGGTCGCATACACGTGATGGTGACGATGAACAAAGATAAGATGAAGACGGTGATGCAATCGTGGCAGTCGTTGAGGAAGTAGATGCTAAAGAGCCGATGTTGTCGAAGCTGTCGAGGACGAGACACACATTAGGTTTGCTAGACCCAAGGACAAATTAAGATGAACGCATACAACGATGTTGCCAATACCGTATAAGCGAGAGAAGGGACCATCATAAACCTTGTACCATTGTCAAAGGGGACCAGCAGAGAAGGCTTCCGAGATGATCACGACGCAAAGAAGCATAGACAGAGAAGTGCTGATGCAGCTCGCTATTATCGGAGAAGAAAAAAATAGTCGAGAAAGATACGATGATGCTAGCGATATGGTGCAGTGGACATAGACGAAATAATAAAGTCGAGGTAGAGGTAGCTGGGCCAATGAGCTAGAGCGGTGACAATGGCAGTCGGAGGAAGACGTGGCAGCAATCCTCAAAGAAGGCGAAGAAGATCCTGAGTGACTGACGATGACCAAAATGGCGGTGAAGATGATGAGAGCGACGACGTTTTTGTCTAAGAAAGTGACACAACGGTAGCTCATATCGATGCAGCAGTTGAAGATCCAAGTGCAACAACACTACGACCCATGGAGGCGACACAGTGGTAGCCTAAAGCTTAATGGCGTGACACATGTAGTCGAAGAAAATCCATTCCAAAGAGGTCGGTGCTCAATTGGGTGATCAAGCCGAAGATGCATAGGACAATCGGAGTGGAAGCAGCGATGCATGAAGTTGACAAAAGGCGATAGGCGACGAAAACCTGGTCGATGACTATGAAAAAATAGCTACAGAGGTAAAACAAATCTCCCTAGCTAATAGGTCCAAACCAAACAATAGATATGGAAAAAAATAAAAAATGTGGGGCCTCGGGAGGAGACCTCCTAGGCGTGTAGAGAGGAGGCCAACGTGCCAGACGAGGCTGGCGACTCAGGTGGAAGCCGGTAGAGGCTGGTGGCATGGGAGGAAACCGTCAGTGGGCCAGCGGCATGGGAGGGAGACGGCGGGAAGGGGAAGAGCTCTGATGCATGGTGGACCAGACGACCAAAGACCCAACGCTGTGGTGGCCCAACGTGGTCATGGCTCGGCGTGGGAAAGAGGACGGTGGCTTTTCGGCTCCCGACGATGATCCAACGGCACGAGGAGGGACGGTGGCACGAGGAGTGACCGATAATGCTGGGTGAATATCCGGTGACACACGTAGGGCGATGCAGGAGGATAGCGTCACGTGGGCCAACAGTGTGATGAAGTGGGCCAGCGACGCTAGAGGAGGCCAGCGATAGGATGGTCAACCTGTGCGATGAGGCCAGTGACACGGGACGAAGCTGACGCGAGGAAGAGGCCGTTGCGTCAGATTTAGGTCTAGGCAGCTTGTGTGGGCAGAGCAGTGTGGAGCGTGGGAGCCGGCGAAAGAGCTCGGTGGCTAGGAGTTCGAGCGTGTTCGACACTAGCCCATACGCCAGATCTGGCCAGTGAGGGCGAGCGCCGGCGGAAGAATGAGAACAGCATTAGATCGCCCGCTCTGATACCATGATGAATTATAAGTCAGAAATAGTAGATGTGAGATATATTACATTGAGCCTCGAAGGCCAGTATATATAGGATGTATATGTAAAGAGATAATGCAGGTAATCTATAGATAAGGAGGTACAAAATATAATCTAATTTCATCTAATATTATCTCTAATACCATATACTCTAACAACAACAAAGTCAAAGTCGCTTCTAAAAACATTCATGGCAAAATTGCAGAACAACAATGCACATTACCTCCAAGATCAACCAATATTGGGTACAAAGCAAGTACGGTGGGTGTTGATCACGATCATCATGTGCATGAGAAAGCTAGTCCGAATTAACAATCAAACGTAACTCCTAACGCCAAATTTGTAAACAATTCTATGTTTTCTCAAATTGTAAGATCGAAACACACTAACCATGGCAACCAGAGGGGGTGAATGGTTGTAGTACCCCAAATTTGAAACAAAAATAAAATCAAAAAACTAATTCCTGATCAGTTTGAGAATTCTCGACCAGCCCCTGAAATTTCTCGACCACTGAAAACAACCTGACAATGCAATAGTAAAACATGCATAACGTTAGATCCATAACTCAGATTGATCTAAAATTTTAACACAAGAAACAACACTTCAATATGAATCGTTCACAATAGATTTCACTCAAATCCGAATTCCCAATCAAAAGTCATGATGCTCGAAAGTCACGACAACGTAAAAACAGGACTGGTCCGATCCAAAAACTAAAATCGTGATTACTCCTAAAATACAAGGAACTAACCAACGAAACTTTTCAGGTCTATTTCTTAATGTCCTAGCAAGGTCTTAGATAAATCAATTCAAATTAAATCGTAAATAAAAGTGAAATCACATAATAAGACAAAACGATGCAAACTGATAAACATTAAAAAGAAAGAATGCGATACCACACTCCTTGATGCTTGAAGATAAATTTTTATTGCATAAGAGTGTTTACAAGGTGCATCCAAAGCACCCCTCACCAAATCCACGTTCAAAACCGTAGATGGAAGAGCAAAAGGCTAAACCCTAATATTTTTCTCTTGGTCGGTCTCTTCCCATATAATTTTTGCTCTCGCCTCTAGTCTATTTATATACCCTCATGGCTACCACCATGAGCAATGAAAGTAATAACTTTTCGAGTCCTAATCTAATTAGGAATTCATATCTCTTGCAAATCCTCAAATCCTAACTTCTTACATATTTTTCTCTCTTTTCATATTCGCACACATCCTGTGTACGCCATATGGAAACCTCTCTTTTTATATTCACACACATCCCGCGCACGTCATATGAAAACCCTATCTTCACATATAACATCCTCTAGCCCGAGAATCCCGTTTGACATCCTTGATCATTCAGAACCTTAGCTCATCTCCGAGTCTAGTTCCAATCCCATCATCGACCACAACTCACCCTCAAGCAATGCCTGCACATGAACAAACCAAGAAATCATTTTTCTGAGCACAAGTTCTTTCCAAGTTGACTCAATCAATCCAATCAATCATGAACATGGTGAATTTATTGAATATACATTTAAAGCATATAATCCAACTCGAACATTAAAAATTCAAGTGATCCAAAATACTGAGTGTTGATTTTTCTCGGGTGCTGAATTTTCCCTAGGGCTGAATTTCCCGAGTGCTAAGTGCTGACTCGTGAGCAAAGTGCCCAACCAGAGTGCCCGACCACTCAAACCAATCAAAACCAATTTGTTCAACACATATCAACAACAACCCAATGTATTCGTCATATGTCAATGATCATACGCATGATCTCACAATCTCCCTCTTAACAAACACATTGGTAACACCATTAAAAAGCACAAACAAATTTTTGATTTTTGAAAGCACAAGCACACAAAAAATTCCATCGAAAATTGGTTGCAAGTTTTTCTCCCCCTCTGACAATGATTTCATCAAGTAAAGCAAAAGAGAGAAATTATCGAGAGAACACCAACTTTTAAATTTCTTGATTTGAGAGCTTTGAAGTGTACCTGAAGCAACCCATGTGACAAGGTTTAAAATACAAATAAAATAGATAGACCAACCAGCTAACAATCAAGTCTAAAAGTCTCAAGATGAAACAAAGCCATAATTCTCAAGTTCAAATCCGCACTAGAATATTATGGTTTCAATGATTTATAATGTTGGCTTTCACTAGGACCAATATAAGAGAAATACCTCACACACAATTTAGCCATGTCCACAAAACCAAAATAGCACTTAATGCTCTTAACAGTGTAATTCATAGATATTAAAAATTCCAGATTTGATACATGCAACTTTTGTATGAAATTTTCACAAGTGCCTATCTCAGCACAATGATCACACGACCTATTGTAAGGTTCTTGCACACACAAGCAGTATCCATTTTAATGATCTTATCATTTATGATCATCTCTAAGTTCATATCAAAGTACAATGATAAGCAGTCTCATGAGACAACCTAGGCAAAACATTCTGTGCTTTTGCACACTTTCTTTTCTTGTCTTTTTCTTTTTTTTGGTATTTTTTTCATCTAGATTTGATTGTTTTGACATTGCATGAGCTATAGTACTACCAGTACTAAAATTGAAACCACTATTATGGTGAAATAAACAGAGCTAAAACATATGTAAGCATATTTAACTTAAACTAGCCACTAGATCAGCACAACATATTTCTTTAACTTTCACTTGAATATTTATGTGTCATTCATCATATCCCTTAAAAACTATGTTATAGGCTCATAAAAAGACTAAAAGACATGATAGTAAGACTAGTGATCCATCAATTTCACATGATATTGCAAGCAAGCACAAAGATTAACTGAAGGTAAAAATCAAAGCTCTATGTTTTGTTCTTTTTATTTTTATTTTGAATATAAATAATGCACAAAAATAAACATGAATGTATTATAATACAAATGAAAAAGTAAACTCTCCCTCAAAACAAACCTATTGGATGAACAACAGCCAACTCCCCACAAAGAAAAGCAAAGCGAGAAGAATCCAAAGGTCTAGTAAAAATATCTGCCAATTAAAATTCAGTGTCAATAAAAAGAAGCACAACATCACCTTTCTCCATGTGATCTCTAAGAAAATGATATCGAATATCAATATGCTTTATTCTATAGTGTTTCATTGGGTTCTTAGCAATATTTATTGTACTTGTGTTATCACAATAAAGTAAAACACGATCACAGTTAATATCATAATCCTTGAGTGTAGAAATAATCCAAAGAATTTGTGAGCAACAACTAGTAGCAGCTACATATTCAGCTTTGGCAATGGATTGTGTAACTGAAGAATGTTTTCTAGATAACCAGGCAACAAGTGATGTTTCCAAGAAATGACATGCACCACTACTACATTTTCTATCAATTCTATAACCTCCAAAACCAGCATCAGAAATGCTCTTAAACTAACACTTAAAGAAGTAGAATACCACATGCCAAATTCTTGAGTAAACTTGAGATACCAAAGTATACGCTTGTGAGGAGTCATGGTATGAACCATGAGGTGATGAGTGCTTGTCAACCGGGTGATGAAGATTGGACGATGAGGATGAAGGAGAAGAGGAGGAGATGACTCGACCGCGACGGAGCTGTC
>KE373082.1:60360-77655 GCA_000418225.1 Zizania latifolia
AGTCGAACATTCATATTGAGTGGTCGGGCATGAAACAAACTTAATATAAAAAAACAATATTGTTTCATTGCATCAAAATATATACAATTGCATGTTGTCTATATTTTTTTTCTTCTACTCGGCAGGTGCAGCTGGATAAATCTCAATGTCTGAGACTAAAGCAGTGGTTGTATCCTCCACCTCCGCATAGATGTGCGTCACGTCAGAATCCTCGATGCTTGCCGGCCACCACGCTCGGATGTAGTCCAAACGAGCTGTCGGATACAGCGCTCGGACAATCCCGAGGGTGTGAGCGGCCACCGTCCGAGCGAAGTCCCGGGTTTGATCCCGTAGACGTGTGTCCGCCCCCTCAAGCTGCGCGAAGGACTCCTCCGCCGATCAGACCGTGCTAGATGGCACCTCATCAATCATCTTGATGAGCTTCTCGGCACTTGCCCGGTAGCGGTCCCGCTGCACTTGAGTGTTGGCCAAGCGTTGCTCTAGGTCAGCGAATTGGGCACCCACCCGCCGGTGAAGTTCTGCAAGCAGAACATAATTTCAGGAAATGTTTTAATAAAAGCAGAGTACTAAAATAATCCGAGTCGGTGGTTCGTACTTTTGTACTCACCCCGACCACTTGTTAGTGGCTACCTCGGACTTCTTGAGCTCCTCTTTGAGCTTCGCCACCTCGGCAAGGGCTTCATCCCTCTCGGTCAAGGCATGTTCGGCCGTAGAGACCGATTGGTCCACCATGCGGGTAGCCGTCTCAAGATGATCTTGAGAAGCAAACCACTCTGCCACGCAAGCACTGATTAGCACACTCGCAGAAAAAAAAGATAACGATAAAAGGCAGTCGGGACGCTTATCGTGAGAGCGAAACTCAAGTTGCTCATGAAGGATGCGATTGTCCTTCTCTAGTTTTGCCAAATCGGCATTTTTACAGGCTAGCTGATCAGTTAGCTGACTCACCAGGAGCTGCAAAAAGATAATACAAGTTAGTCCAAATACATATGTACATTATATGTATGAAACTAACACTCGCAGGAACACTTACGGTGGACTCCTGGTTAAAACAGTTGAGTACCTCCAATCACTTGGCCATGTTTTTCCCGACCACCTGGGTCGGGTCGCCAACAGCCATACCAGTGGTCGGCTGAGGAATTGCCTCGACCCTGACTGGTGTGGAATCGACTACTGGCGGTGTGGAATCAGCCACCACCGGTTCCACCGAAGGCTCTTCCACGGCAGCCGTCGCAGCAATAACCTCCACCACTGGTGGCTGACCGGCAGCGGGCACCGAAGCAGGTGCTGATGATGGTGCAAGGGCAGACACCACCTCGCTCGCCGGGGTAGGTGCATCAGCACTCGGCGTCGCCATTGCCGCGCCCACGTCGCCAGCGGTCGGGACACTTGGAGCCGGTGACCCACTCGCCGTCATAGCCTTCTGCTGCTCAGCAGCACCAGCATAAACCACCACATCAATGGTGGGGGTGGCCGATACGGTCGGGCTGGCCGTGTCCTGGTCGGACAACGGCAATGAAGCACGGCTGCATAAAAATAATCACCAATGTCAAAACAAGGTTAGGTTCAATTACTTGACTAATACAATTGACAACAGGACTTACCACCCCGATCTCCGAAGCACCGTCTTCTTCAACCGCAGACTAGGACCCGCTTTCGAGGTAAATCCAGTCGGCGGAGGTGGAGGAGGTGGGGGTGGTTATGTCAGAGGTGGCGGTGGTGTTGACACGGAGGATGACAATGAGGCAGCACCTCCAGTCGTTGGAATCGCCGCGGACGTCTCCGAGTCGGCTCTCGCCTCCCCGGCGAAAGACGATGGGATCTTTCGGGGCTCCTCAGCCGCTGCAGCTCTCGTCGCCGCTGTCGCCATAGCTGCCGACATCTTCACCCTTTTTGTCTAGAGAAGGCAAATTTCTTTGCCCTTCCTCTTCTCGCCAGTCGGCCCAGCGTGTGGGTCGACATCTTTCTCGCCGACCCCCCGAGGTTGCTCGGGCAACGGCGCCAGCGAGCAGAAAACCTCCCGACCCTATGCAGTTCAAGGATTAGCACTCGGCAGGTGATATTATCAAGATTCAAAAACTTTGCAGAGTAAAAAGAACTTACTGCTGGTCGGGGGTTGCTGAGCTTGAAGGGCCGGAGGTTGACATCAGGGTTGAGCCCAAGCCGATTGGCAAAAAGTGGCCTTGCCCTACTCTTCACCTCATCAGAATCGAGGTACTCGGCCCTCTCTCTGGTCGGGTCATTTAGGCCCGAATACTCGAAAGCCGGATGAAGCCGAAGCTTTAGTGGCTGGATCCGGCAGCGCATGAAACTGAGCGCCACGTAGACGCCCGACAAGTGAGCCACCTGAAGCTGTTGGATCATCTTCACCAACTCGTCCACTTGACCTTGCTCCTCTTGTTGGCAGCGATCGGGCCAGGTGAGTGCTGGCATCGGCACCCGATCGATTTCTGGAGACAAGGCCGGCTCGTGGTTGGCGGCATAGAACCAGCCCGAGTGCCAGCCCTTGTTGGAGGAGGGAAGTGGCACCGGGATGTACTCGGCCGCCTTCCCATCTCGGAGTTAAAGCCCGCAGCCGCCGACCACCTTCTTCTTGTTGTTCGGCCACAAACAGAAGTAGTGGCGAAATAAGTTAAAGTGGGGCTCAATGCCCAGAAAAGTTTCACACAGGTGTACGAAGATAGCAAGGTGGAGGATAGAATTTGGATTGAGGTTGCAAAGAGAAATGTCGTAATGGTGAAGGACGCCACGAAAAAAGGGATGGGCCGGTAAGCCGAACCCGCGAAGAAAAAAGGACTCGAACACCACGAGTTCTTGGGTGTTCGGAGTCGGGAACGCCTCGCCGCCGGCAGAACGCCACGCCGACAACACACTCAGCGGAATCTCACCTCGCTTCTCCAGCATCGCCACCACGCGCGTTGTCGCCTTTGACGGCTGAAATTTCGCCGTCCGGTCGACCGCCTCTTGAGGATTGAGCGCCGCCATTGGGATGTCTAAAGGTAGAGCTAGAGGCTTGAAGCTGAACAACCGCCGCACTTTGCGATAGCAGACAATACAGTTGCAATGTCGCTTGGGGTTGCGAGGCGCCAGAGCTCAAGAAAGAAGATGAAGGCTTAAAGTGGGTGGAAGGATTAAGGGTCCTCATGCGGGCTATTTATAGCCTTCCCGCACGGCGGTTTGGGTTCCCGAGGCGTCGCGACTGCCTAAAAACGCGTCCCAAAGCAATCTTTGCCATTGATTGCGCCGATCAATATTTTATTAAGCTTACCATCTAACCGATGACTGCAGATCTAGCGGCGGATGACAGGGGACAAATCGGTGGTTGCGGTTTATTAATTTAAACTCATGTCTGAAGTGTTGTCTCGAAAGTTGGGAAATCCCTTGAACTGTCGATTCTGACAGGCACCAGTCTGCACGGGCAGACGTCCTTTCGCCCAAGGAAGACCTACAAACACTCCACGGCGCCGCGCTGCGTCAACTGACACCTTTTCGCCAAAAACACTCGATGGGCCTACAAGTCCCTAGACTCAAGCTGGTTCTCCGGACGCCAATATGACGGTTAGGCGGATTTAAAGCATTTTTGATACTGGAGCTTATTTTATTCAAAGAAACTCCAGTCTCGGGGGCTGCACTCGGCAGGTGCACCTGAGCGGTGTACTGATCGGGAAAAATTCATCAAGATGAAAACTTCGGAGCCTTTTCCGACTGCTCAAATTCATCTGCGCGCCAAAAAGTGCTCGGGGGCTGCTGTGAGGAATATGATCCCGGGCTACCACCCGAGTGGTTTTAAGCCGACCAGTCAATGGTTAGAGTCAGCCAGGAGGACAATAATTGGGATCTGAAGGCGTCCAAGACCAGCACTCGGGAAAAAAGTCCTCCCGACCACATGTATTTGGACGGTCACCATTAAGAGCCAGGCCGTCATTAATCTCCACAATCCTGCAGTTATTAGCGCGGTTATCCTTTGAGTTATTACTCACGATCTAACCGTTTATGTCATTAGCAGGTCATTAGTGGGGATTTATTCATCATTTGTAACCCCCGATCTCTCCCGTATAAAGGGATCAGCGAGAGCCTGAAAGAGGGGGGACTCATACAATCTGAAACATTCATACGCTAGAGGTTATTCACACCCGAAGCTTATACCACACACAGGATTATGGTTATTATCCTCTAGGAGGCCCGAACCTATCTAAAATTCCTTGTCTCTGTCCCTGCGATTGAGATAACCATTAGATCATAGCACCGCACTTCCCTTAGCCTAAACAAAAACCTCTCTATAGGCACTCCTGTAGGATATTGTTGTCTTATACAGCGACAGGATTTTTACGAGAAGGTGAACAATCAAACAAGCACCCCTTGAGATGTCAAAAAAAGAAACAAAGAAAAGCAGTTTCAGAGATGAACAACACAACAAGGCTGGTAATCAGACGCAGATATGCTCCACGGCCCATTCTGGCTGTCCTACCAACCGGAAATTGGCCCACGAAATTCCACTGCGCTGGCCTGAAATTAACACCACCTCGACCCATTCATCGCCAGTGCAAACATGCAGAAATCAGACTGAAATGAACTATTTTTCTTGATAAAAACAGCCAAGCAAGCAAGCAGACACATTGGACTAAGCGAGAGGTAGGAATAGCCAATAGGCCAGTGCCAATAGCATGTTACGTGTGGCAGCAGAGCATGCAGTGCAGCTAAGCTCTAGCTGAGCCATTTTTTGCAGGCACCAACGAAACGAACAACGAACACAGAATCCTGAGGTACGCATATGCAGGCCGCAAATTGCCGGCTAGTTCTTGTTCCGATCGATCGATCGATCAAGCCATTCGTACGTGCAGTGGGTCAGTAACATGCTTGATTATTCGTTCCCAGGAGAGGATCGAATCGAGCTGCAGCTTTCGATAGATTGCTGTAACCACATGCACCATCTCGATGAACATGTATATTACAGCCATTATCCAGGCTACGGGACACGCATCTATCGTACTGCACTGACGGCACTACATGCTTATTGTACATTGGATACTTTGCGAGAGGAAAGAGGGGAAAAATCGCCTTGCCATTTGCTCCAGAATAAAAATGGACAGGCAGGCAATGCGGCAACCAAAAGCTAGCTCCGTTTGTCTCGAAATATAAGACACACGTATTTTTGTACGAAAAGATAAGATTTATAATATTTGACTAATAATAGTTAAGTTAGAAATATATAACTTAGTTTTATAGTTTATACTTGTTATATTGTTTGATACAACTCTAGATTTAAATTTTTTTATAGCTGGTTAAACCTAACTCTATGAAATCTTTGATTAGGAGTTGTGTATAGATTAAAAGTATTCAACCAATTCACATGCTTTTTATTTTAGACTTTAAAAAAATTCAATGCAGTCTATTTTATCAAACAAACTGTAAAGTCAATATGGATACTAGAGCTGAAGTTGTACCAAACCGATCCTTATATTTGAATTTATTTCATACAATGTTAACTTTATAGTTGAATTTATTTCATACAATATTAACTTTATAGCCGTTGACAATATATTATAAAATATATTAATGATAAATTTTGTAGGTTCAAGACCTTGAAAAATAATTATAAGGCTTATATTTTAGGACCGAGAATTGAAGCTAACACCAGCTAGCAGAGCCAAACAAAAACTCAATTATTTGCGGCCATCTAGCTCGATCGCTAACCTCTGTTTTTTGTCAGCCTCGTGAGCAAAACATCAGCATCGTTGCTTTCAGAAACCTTGTCTTGTTTGTGCATGATCCAAGTTACTCAGGAATGGGGGAGTCTGCAAAATTCCGGTCGCTGTCGTCGTCTTCAGTACAAAGGATAAATTATTACACGAGACTGAATCGACCAAATTATTGTCACTGACATCTCCAGCGTTTAAGCAGGGGTCCCTGACCTTAATTTGTTTTTTAAAACATTTCCAGCTTTATCGAATGTATATAAATTCCTGCTTAATTAGTTGACAACAACACGCAGTCTCAGATTTGATAGAGGCGTACGTAGAACAATTTATCACCTCTGCTAGCTTCACGTTTGTGATCTGTTTCAGGAACTCCTAGCTGCATTCTTTTTCAGAGTGAACGCAGAAGATATATATTTCCAGTTCGCTGCAACGTAACGTGAAAGGAATTGTCAAATCAGGCAGCAGACCAGCAGAGCAACAGTTTCTCAAGCCATGCATAGGCAAGAATCTGCCGCCGAACGGAGTACACATGATCATACGCATCCACATGCACAGGCAGCACAGCCAAACGCTGTCGTCATGAGAGCCATGCATGCACCTCTGAATACCTCTGCATGCTGTGTTTGCATGGGATGCCATGGCAGAGAGGCGAGAGCTCGATCGGCAAGGGCTGCGTCGTGGTCACATCCATCACATATCAGTGATATGATCCGATATATCAGTCTGAGGAAGAAAGAAAGCCAAGGATGCTTGCATGCTTGCATCGCGTTGCATTGCTTAGTTTGCTGCTGCATCCGCTCCCTGTCTATTGCGTTGCTGCATCGATCTGCATGCCTCGTCTGAGAAGAAAGCGATCGATAGGCATAGATTGCCCCACACATTGTCTTCTCCGGCCAGCTAGTGCTAGTCCAGCCTTTTGGTCCACAAGACCACGACTGCATTTTTCTAAACTGACGGTAGCATCGTGCAAGCGGCCATGGCTGCTGCTCCGTCCTGTCTTTTACTCCACTACTTCGTCTTCTTTCCAACCAGACAGGCATGCCCCCACACCTCTCACTCTCTCCCTCAATCATGTCGTTCATCATAAACTCTGCATTTAAACTTGTGTCTGAACTCTGAAGAGGAGAGGGATGGATGAAAAGATAGCTACGAGGAAAAAAACAAGACCTTTTCAAGTGTCATGGGTGCATGTTCCCTGCTGTCTGCCATGGTCTTTTTTCGTGCTCTTTTTTTCAGCCTGATAGGTGGGGTTGGCATGGGGTTTTAGCTTCAAAATACTATCTCTATTTCAATAAAACAAGACACATAAGTTTAACGGTATTCAACGTAGAATATTGACTATTAGCTGTTTTCATAGTATAAATCATCGATAACTATTAATATAATAATATATTATAAAAATACTTGAAATATCAATCTAACTATATAACACATAAATATTTTTAGCTTAATTTAGTTAAAAGTTATAAATATTTACTTCTCTAAAAATATAAATATCTTATATTTTGAAAAAGAGTTGTATACATAGCAGCAGTGAGCTTTTTCTAATCTCAAAAGGAAAGGCCAATGGAGCTGCCTTTTTGAATCTTGACCATTGATTGATTGCGTGGCGTTCAACAAGCATGCCACACACGTTTCTAGGTTATGCACTTATAACCCTTTTCTGTTGGATTTTTTCTTATTAAGTGGTTGTACAATCAAGTTTTCTCAAATGAGTGAATTTAATTGTATTACAAAAAGCCTGCAAATTTAGTACGAAAATTGGTCTTTGGACACAAATTTGTATGCCACCAGCTATCAGGTTGATCAACGTGGATTTTTATCATAAAAATATGGATTTTAAAAGCTCCATCAGAATGAAAGTACTAGGGTTGAAAATCCAAAATGAAGTTAATTTTCTCAAGAAGGTATAAGAGCATGTGTGTGTGTATATACACTTGAATTGCATGATCACCAAATCAAGATCTATTGAGATCACTTTTATTCCTTTAATAAGTTCCCTACAAAACTCATATGGAAAGCTAACTCAAAGTTTCAATTCATATTGTTATAATTCTGTTACGTTGGCTGTGTACATCTGTTTGGTTTGTTCCATTATCTAAAAAAATATTTGTGTTTGGTGTCAATTTGCACACTGTGGATTGTGGAATAGTTGAGATTGAGAGAGAGGAGAGAAGGTAGAATGGAAGAAGCCAGGAAAATGGTAGGCCGGGGGTGGGTAGGTGAAGCTAGCAATTCTTGTGGGCAGAGGTCCCCCATGACTGCCCCAATTAAAAGGCCATCGATCCCCCTCTTCCTCCCCAAGCCGGCGTTGCCCAGCTCTAGCTGCTAGCTCCATACATCTCCACTACGCCCTCTCGGCCATGGCTACTACCTCTTCTCCAGCTCGCTCGTTCTGTAGCTAGCTGCTGCTTCATTCTACTGCTCCCAAGAGCAAGGAAAAGTTGGAGCAAAGAGATTTGAGATCGATGAGGCATGCAGCTGCAGGTAGAAGCTAGCTAGCTGAAAGATACATGCATGATCAAGCAAGCAAAAGTCGGCTAGCTAAAGAGGGAGCCTTTTCATTTTGAGGGGAATGTTGTCTGGCTCGGGGCTACTTTTCCATCTCTCTCCGCCTCGATCTTTTCTTCTTTCTCTAGCTCGATCCTTTTGCTCTCTAATCTTAAGGAGAGAGATGGGAGTAGATCGATGTGTGTAGATCTCGGACCAGGCTTCATTCCCCCCAAACAGAAGGGCTCCCGTGAGCTAGCAGCTCTCACAGCAGCTAGCAGCTGGTCTTTGCTTCTGAATTCCAAATCTGAACTGGGTAAGCTAACTGCTGCATGCTGTATGTTTCTTGATTAATTAGCTTCAGTTCCCCTTTTTTTCCAGTTTGTTTCAGCTTGTGAAGAATAGGTAGTAGATCTTGTTGGTGGCATCAGCTGCATGAGATGCAGATTGGTGTAATGATGGGGGGAAAGACTGCATGACTGTACAATAGCACACATATCATAGCTAGCTCGATCCTCTCTCTCTATCTTCTCTCTCCCTCCCTGCAATAATTACCCTCTGATGAGATGAAGGTGAGGAAAAAGCTGTCATCATTAAAGGCCTCAGCTCTGTTCTCACCTCCCATGCAGATCCTTCATGGTTGGAGGCTTGGAGCATGGTCTGCATATAGTCAGGTACAGATACCTTGCCTAATCTTTGTTCTTCCATAATTTACCTTTGCTTGTGTATCCAATTTACTGTCTGATCTCTAGAATGGTTGCTTTTATAGCTAGCTTTTGATGATGTGCTTTTCATTTTGGCCTCACCATTCTTCCTTGCCAGTCTGCAGGATGAAACATTCAGTATATATATATGCTCTGCACTATATGTATATGTAAGCCTTGCATGTTAATTTGTTGCTGCATGTAGTAGATTTAGAATGAACTCGATCCGGTTGCATTGTGCATGGATTCTATACCTTTTCTCCTTGGTCAATTCCTCCCATTCCAAATAATGTTGCATTGGTATTAGATTCCAGTTTAAGGGAACAGCCAGTAAATTCCCAACTTTTGTCGCTGAGGTAATTGCCTGGTTTTTCCGACAACTGAAGCTGTTCAAGAGAAAATGTGCAAGAAGTTCATATATATATTCTTCATTCTTGGTGAAATCATGACAGTAGTTTTGAGACCAGAGCAGCTTTATTTGGTGGTTCTTTCATCTAATCTGAGTAGTTTCCTGCGGTTTTTTTTTTTTTTTTTTTTGCTGTTTACTTCCAGTTTCAGTGGCACAATGCTACAGTAAAGAACAGTCTACTTCAAGGGCATGCCTTGAATGTAGGTCTTTACCTTCTAATGAATGAAAGGGAACTGCCATTATCTGTGTCTATTATGAAACAATGAATAGTTCATGAGATGGTGCTAGAACAAGCATATATATTACATATTGATTATATTTACCAATTACCAGATGTGTAATGTGTTGATCATTATGATGGAGATTTGGTCCAGTTCTTGGAACATTACAAGTAAACAATGCAGTTTAATTTGATAAATTAATCTGAAAGCTCGAATTCTGCTGAAGAATATGTTTGTCCAGAGCTAGCTAGCTGATCGATCAACAGAGTGAGAGTGGAGTACTTGGTAGTTCAAACTTCAAAGTCTTGACACACCAGTGCATTGGTGCTGGTGTAACCTTGTTGTTATGTGTATATCAACTCTGAGTTGTTTCCTGTTCGAAGTCCTGAGCTCTAACTTTCCCATACAGTACTACGCCTATTATTTTTTGTGTCGAGATGCTCATACCTTGCGTTATACAGTGCTTGCTACATGTACAGAATGGTGTTTCCAATGTCCCCAAATCCCTAAAGATTCTCTCTTGTTATGTTGCACATTAATGCTTACTATTACCCCTCTTCAATTCTTCCTGCATCTCATTGTTGCTGTAGCTCCTTAATTTTGCAGTTCTGCTCGGCTGTTTCTAGCTAGTTATTCACACTATAATATACTACTGAGTATATAGTTCTTCAGAAAAAAAAACACTCTTATTGTAGCTCTTGCAAGACAGACTGAATAATCTAGCTAGAACTAATTAACTAATGCTTTAGTTAGCTACTACTCCTGAAAACTTTGTGCAACTTGATATATGCATGCTAGCTAGCCAGTAACATAATAATACTTGCAAATTAAATAATTATAAGCTGATCGCGCGACGCTCAATCATTCAGTCGTCCACGGATATATAATCGATCAGCAAATTAGTTAACGGAATTGATTACATATATATCCACATCCATGGAACAATTTAGTGACGAGCTGATAATAATTAGCAATGCAAGTACAGTAATCGGTTATTATGTCTGACAAAGAGAGGCTCCGTCTGTAGAGAACGACTCATGGACTAAGTCATATCACAGCACGTACATTGATTAATTAGGGCACACGTATGAAGAGATGTGCCTTAATTTGCGTCGCCATGGCTAGCTACATGCTACAGCAATTGTTGGAGTACCGGTAATTAATTAACATTTTCCTTTCTGTCCTGCGAACAAGTACAGGTACACGTACGTAGACGACATCAGTTTATTGTGTGGTACATGAGAACCAAGGCTAATGCTTTCTACAGTATAGTATCTGCTTCGGTTTGCATTGCATGGTCAGAAAGGCTACCAAAACTCTATAGGTATATATGCATTTTGCTGGAGAGAATCGTATACATGCAAGCTACGTACACGTACACATGTGTATACATAGCACGGTAGCAGTACGTACATGCATGATGCATGCACAGTTGCACACCACAACCCCATGCATGCTGACCATACGAGCATGCAGCCATTCAGTCAGATGCTTACTTTATCTGTCTGAATTCTGAATATATATGTGTGTTGATGGCTGGCCTTTGATATGATAGATGATGCAGATCGATCGATGCGGATAGCTAGCAGCAACACTCATGTCAGAAGCTCGCCAAGAAGAAGAGGTCTCACGCAGCAGCTTCCATATCCACGCACACTGATCTGCTTTCATGTCTACCAACAGTTGCTACCTGCTAATGTTGCATCCATCCATCCATCGCCTAGCTAGCTTTTCTGCTTTAACGTTGCATACATATACGTACCACTGTACCAGGCAGGGCATGCAGCAATTGCAATGCACAATGCTACTTCGATCTCGGGAGCAATCAGTTGAATGATCCCCATTTTCAGATTGTATTTTTGGTTCAGAGCCTGAGATCATGGACATGATCACCAGGCCTAGGGCAAAAAAGGAAGCCCAATAGTCGATCAAGGCCCAAAATCTGAGCTCCAAGCCACGTAGGTGATAAGATAAAGATGAAATTGAAAGAGATATCAAAAGTTTTCTTCTCCGGAACCTAATTCCTCTGCGTGATTATGTCGTGCAAATGGCGAAAAATCAATCAGGCCCATCTAAACATTGGCCGAGCCTGGATTTGCAAGCCCGAAATTAAAAGAAACCGATAATACTCTGTCTGTGCCTTAAAAACCTTATTTTTAATCCGATGCATTGGTCACAATGACATTATTTTTAACATGATTAATAAGAGACATTTAATTCATTTATTCATACTACTAATATATATCTTAGAATTGCTAAAAATAAAGTATACGAAAAGAGTCCCTAATAATGGAAGGAAAGGTGCCTCGAGTCTATTCACCTATCTAATCTACGCCGCACATCCGTGATCGGACGTCTCAAGGAAAGTAGACCCGGAACGGTATTGCCAAATGATAATACAAAATAAGTTGAGGTCCTACATGAAAAAGTGTCGCCTCTCACTCAATCTACGCCGCACATCCTAGATCTGACATGCGGGTCCCATCTGTCAACGTCACGAGGTGGCTTGCCACGGGGCCCCTCCGGCCGCCGCCGCCGCAGGCCTCCGCTCCGTCTCCGCTTTCGCTGGCGGCGTCCCGTCGTCGATGGCCCGCGGCCATCCGCCATTGATGGGGCGAGGAGCTCCAAAGCTCCTTGCATGGGGTGGGTCATCGTTGTTTACAAGGAGATTGGGTCGCCAGAGCGATTACTCCTCCCAATCCTTCTCCGGTTCTATGATGTTTGCAAGCTGTTCCATTTCTCGATTTCATCTGCTTAAATTTGCATTCTTTGAATAAACAGAAGGCGAACAAATCCAACTGTCTACATGATCGATGCACAAGCTTCAATTTCAGAATGGCCACTTCGGTCACCAGAAGGTACATGTTCAGACTTGGAACAGAATTTCATTTCAGTTAGGTTACTCCACCCTCTCTGAATCACAGTTGATAGAGATAGAATCTAAGGCTTAACTATGAATCACCCTTCAACGTTCTAAATCTCAGCATGTGGAAAATTTTGAAAGGTTTTTCACGGTTCATTTCCATCCAATTAGTCAGACAAGAAGCTTAAGTTCAGAATTAGCAACCCGGTTTCAGTAAATGGTGCTTACAAGTTCAGACTTTATTTCAGCTAGGTACCCCCACCCCCTCTGAAGTCTGAACCAAAATTGATAGAGATAGAATTGCACGCTTAATTAGTTACAGCATCGTCGTGATCTCACACTTCAACGTTCCAATTCACAGCCTGTCCAAAAAAGATGAAGAATTCCGAGGTTTTTAATGGTTTATTATCCATCCGATCAGACAGACAACAGTGTATACTTGAAAGTTGATAATAGATAGCATTGCGTATATACATACATATATCAGATTCAGTGTTTTGTCGTCCATGCAAAATATATCACCCAAACCCAAAGTGCTCCAATTATTAATTTGCCTTTAGTTCAAAGAGAAATCTTCCCGTGGATTGCAGAGGGAAAAGCACAAGCTCGATCGACACAGTTCAGTTCCTGAACTTTTTTTTCGCAAAATGCATCCGCGCGTCAAGATATAGTCCACTGGAGGAGCTAGCAAAGGATCATGAGCTAAGGATATATCAAGTAAAGAATTGTCACTGTTGATAGTTGGTGGAGCTAGTAGCTTAGGCAGGCAGCCATGATGCAGATGCAGTAGTACTGGTGCTAGTTGGTAAATGGATGGCTGGGAGCTTTTGCTTTCCGAGCCATTATTTCCAAAGTTCAGATCAGAGCAAAGACTAACACCGCCTATGGTCACCATGATCGGTCCCCTTCCATGCTGATTGACCTCCCTTTTGCTACCAGATCACAATTGTCCTTTTTGGCAATCTCTCAAACTAACCCTGAAGATTTTTATCCCCACGTTTCAGGGTGTATAGTGTAGTACTGTGCAAGCAAGACACCAAAACTGCATTGAGTTCAGCAACAGCTATATCATCTCAGAGGTTTGTATCTTTAGCAAGAGTTATTCGGAGAAAGAAGTTTCAGGATATGCTACACTCATAAGTAAGCATCCCATATGCTAAATAACCAAAGAGCAGAGTTCATTTTCGCCAGTAGGCAAGAAATAACCACGCATTCTAACTTAATTAGCAACCGTGGCTGTTAGTTGTATTAAGACAAATGCAACATCTTTGATCTGTCTTCTGAATTCTGTACGGTGAGCCAGCCATAGTAGTCCTATGTGTACTTTCTGTACCTGACAAATTCCTCAAACGAATGAGGTGTGAACTGACAAAACTTTATACTATACAGTTCCGAAGTCCCCTTCCTGAAGGGAATAATTCTATTTTGTTGTCAGTCGATTTTCTGGGGCCAAGACTTTATAATAATGGAGGTGCATAAGGAAGGGTTGGATGTTTGACCACCACCACCAACCATAGAAATCCTTAGCTTTCTCTATGCAGCTAACTTTGGCTAAATTATTGGAGCCAAAGCAAAGCAAAGTGATTGTGAGTGACCCCGAAACATAATTGATGGTTGTTTTTGTGCAGACTGCAGAGTGACATGCAGTACATTCCAGGATTCCCTTTGTCCTTCAAGGTACTTGTACATTGGAGTTCTTTTCATTAAGACCAGGGGTTGGGATTTCATTGCAGTAAATGTAAAAATATGATTTCACAGAAACCTGAAGATCGAATCTAAACGCATGTATCATGTTCTTACAGTTTCATTTTTATTATGAACTGCTGCTTGCAGCAAACATTTAATTAATGAGAAATTTTACAATACTTGAGGAGGTAAGTACATGAGGTACTTTACCTAAATTAACACTAAAAATCGTGGTACCTGATAGGACCGTAAAATCACTCTTAGTTAATTTGGACTAGTTGTTGTGTGCAGAGTCTGAAATGTTTTCCTGCTGCACTGCTATCTCTGCAATATTCAGAACTGAAGAAGGCGTCCATATCGACAAATTGAGGGCAGTAGCAAGCCCCAGAACACATTTCACATCTCTGTCGGTAAAGGCAAGTTCATAACAGCTATTACTATGCTTCTATTGATGCTGAATTAGCCTTGACATTATGCAACAGTTTATTGGCAGAAAGGGAACCAACATATAAGGCTCATTAGTGCTGAAAGTAGCATTAGTGCAGCTAGCTAGCCTCTACCATCAAAGAATCAAAGGTAGCCTTCAGCTGGTTCACGAGTCGTTGGAGAGAGCATGCTCATGGAGCCCCAAAAGAAATAAGAACAAAAAGAAATCAACGGTGCTAAAACATCAATTGTGTCGGGTCGTCGGGACATAACAAACCTGTCGTCGTATTGTTTATCCTCCTGTCCTTTCGAGCTTCAGTTCCGTCTCCTCTGCCTTAAATATACATGTACTGCCATTAGAGATGAATTAATTAAGGAAAACATGCAATCACTTTAGTAGTATTCAGTAGGTTAGCTAGCTAAATTTATAATTGTCAATTATTGCCTTTACAAATATCATAGGCCATAACGACTAATCTGACTGTAGCTGCTTGCAGCACCTAGATAACTACATACTCATCCGTACGTAGGTAGGAAGAAGCAAGAGCTAGCCAGAGGACATGTATTCTATATTAATTCCGGTGTAACTGACTCTAGTGATCGTGTCACCTTGCTCGATATCCTACACAACCACACTTCAATAGTCATGGTTGTGCTCAAAAAAAATCATATTGCCACTTAAGATTTTTATGATTGGTACTCGTCCAACCACACTTCAATAGTCATGGTTGTGCTCGAAAAAAATCATATTGCCACTTAAGATTTTTATGATTGGTACTCGTCATCGGCATACAGTCACATAGACCATACTAGTACTTGATAATTTTACTAAAGATAAACGTAAGTAAGTTCTACCACTAGAAGATAAGACACCACGATTGGTGTGTCCACCATCTAGCTGTGTGCCAATGAGCCTAGCTAAGTGTTGCTCAAGTTTACCGGGTCGTAGGTCAGCTGTGGTATGTACGTATATGCACGACTACGGTACCGTAGTACCGTACATCGGATCCTATCCTTTCGTCGTCCATCGTTTTGCATGCATAATACACTGCATGAGCTACATGTATATCACATATGTCGATTATACAAGCATTGGCGGCCGGCTATGTACACATACGTACGTACGTACATAATTGACTACGTAGTAGTCATAACGTGCACTTGACACGTGTACGTGTACGTTGGACCCTGTATCTTCTTTTGGCTGCAAAGAGACTGCCTACGTTGGATCCTACCTCCAGACGTCGTATACATACAGACCACTGCATGCATGCATAGTTCACCGATATCTCATTTATAGCCAGTAGAGTGCACACGTCTCTAGTTGACCGATAAGAGTAGTTCTAGTGCTCAACCCGTTTATACCATTAAATATGGTGACATCTAGAATTTTTAATAAATTATTGATAAATTTAATAAATTTATCGATAGAGAGAGGAAGGTTCTAGATCTCATATAAAACATCAGTTTTTTATAATAACAAGGAAGACAAAAATAGGATCGGACGAGAGGGAGGGAGAGGTGAAAGAGGATGAGTAGAAAAATTTATTTTGAACTTACAAGTAGAAATGATGCATTAGAATTAATGAAGCAAATGAAAAACAGTGTAGCATGATAAAAAGAACTATAATTTGATTCAAGTCATAGATGAATCTGATGAAATGGTACCAATATCTAACTGTACTATGCATGTTCCTCCCCACATTATGATCAATCTCAATTACATGGCCATCTCACTGACACAGGGCATACTAGCCAGCAGCAGACACAAAAGCCTATGTAACACAGGGCACAGGCACACTGTCTGGCCAGGCCAGCTACATTCTACAGGGGATCAGATGCCCTCTCAGCTCTAGCTCATAATACAGAGTTGTAGTGTGCTGTTCTATTCTACAGCTAAGTACAGAAAGAAATTCCTTAAAAAAGTTACTGTTAGTTTCATATTTCATATTATAAGTTGTTTATTTAAAAAAAATCAAATTACGAATATATTAATAGCTATAATATCTAATAAATACCCAGTATATATTAGACTTAGCACAGTTGTACAAGTGCATTTGCGACAAATTATTTTCAACTATGGATGACGGGGAGCAGCCTGGTATCAATTACTCCTATATTAGAAGAGACGAATTATTTTTTTCAGATGCGATAAACTAGTTAACAAACGCTCCTAAATGGACGGAATTATTTATGGCGAGATTCGATCTGAAATTTATTTCTGGCCGGGAATTAGGTGCAGAAAAACGGAGAGTAGAAAAAAGAAATCAATATCAGAAGAAAAAATATATGAAGAAATCGATAATAGAAACAAAAAAAAAATCGCAGATAGAAACAAAGGCAGCAGTCACAGGCCTCCTCTCCTACCTCCGGCCTCATATACACAGACGCGCACCTACGCCTCCTCGCCCTCCTCCTCCTCCTCCTCCTCCTCCTCCCCGAGCCAAGAAACCAAGCCACAGCGCGCATCAGCCAGACATGGAGCATCCAGCGAGCCGCCGCAACGCCTCGCCGTCGCTCCTCTAACGACGGGCGTACTGGTCCGTCGGCGTACGTACTTAATTGTGTCGTTGGAGCTAGCTAGCTGGCTACGGTTTAATTCTTGGTGGAGTGGACACGAGAAGAGATGGGCGTGCACCTGCTGAAGAGGCAGTACTCGTCGGCGTCGGCGGGGGGGTCGTCGTTGGGCGGCGGCGGCGCGGCGTCGATGCCGCCCAAGGGGTGCATGGCGGTGAGGGTGGTGGGCCCGGGCGGCGCCGCCGAGGGGGAGAGGTTCGTGGTGCCGGTGGGCTACCTG
>KE373082.1:108320-119682 GCA_000418225.1 Zizania latifolia
GCCCGGCCGATCCACACGTATCTCTCCATCTCGGCGCCCGGCATGGAGCGGGCCGGCGGCGGAGGAGCAGGCCAGGCGGGGGGTTCTGCCGCACCGCCTCCGGCGACGGCAGGAGAAGGGGGCGACATGGTGAAGGGGAAGTCCTGCAAGGGCTGCCTCTTCTACTCGTCGGTGCTCAGGTCGCGAGGGCGCGGCCCCGTCTGCACCGGAATCACCCGCTCCATCCCCCAAGGCAGTAGCCTCTCCCGCCCCGCTCCGCCACCTCCTCCTCCCGTTCTCCTCTTCATTTCGGAGCTTGTTGCGCGCTAGTTTTAGGGTCTCACGAGGGCTTAGGGTTCTCCTGCTACTGATTCAGCCGCGGCGTCTGAGCTCCACAGCTTTTGCACAGAAATTGGTAGACGAGCGGCGACACTCTGCGAAGCACGCACGCACCAACCATGGGGAGCATGGAGATTACCGATAAGGGCTTTGGCAGCAGCTATGATCCAATACAGAATCAGTATTTCCAACTTGTGACAAGCTATTAATTGGCATCAAACTGCCATTGTTAATGCCTGGTAGCAGCAAGACAGCACATCCGGGCAGTGCTGCGTGCCAATCGCACTGCATCATAATTCTTACTACTCTGCACCCCTTGAAATGTTTACATTTTTCCTTTTCATTTACTCTGGGTTTATTGTATCTCCAAACACATATTAACTATTTACCTAATTTTATGTCCTGTTTACATGTTCAATCTGATTTGTTTTTTAGTCATAATGGTTTGGCTGATTGTTATATGCATTGGCATCAGTTCCTGATCGCATGGTTGGAGAAATTGAACTGGAAGCTATCCAAGAAGGTCGCAACCTTTCTGACTTCAAATATGCATGTGTCGGCTATTCCATATACCTGGATGACAAGGAGAGTTCTACAGGGAAGGACGAGCAGCAGACACAGCTTCCTATTTGTGTTGGGATTGAGGTAATTTCTGCTTAAGCTTAACCCATTCTATTGATCTGAATATAGCATAAATTGTCAGTTCACAACTGGGAGCATGTTAGTGTGACATAATAAGCACAGGATGCAGTCGTGAAACAGTTTTCTCACCATAAATTGTTGTGATGATTCTGACATGAGAAAAGTATCAGCATGCTAGCCTAGCTCCGTAGTATGTACAAATGGTTAGATTTTGTGGGGAATAAGTCTACGTAACCCCCTCACGTATTGCTGATTGATTACTTAACCCCCTGACATGATAAATCAAGTGTTTAACCCCCAAACATTTTAAATACTGTTTACTTAACCCTCTAAGGTGGTTTTGCAAAGTGGTTTTGTTCTGCTGACGTGTCATGTTGGACAAGAATGCTTTTTTTCTTCCTTGTCTCCTTGTCCTCATCTATTTGATGCTAACGCCATTGTTAAATCTTTTCATCTTCTAGAAGTAGAAGGAAAAAAATTATACTGGTTGGTGTGAGGTGGCTAGTTGGTGTCTAACGTATTGTTGCTGCTGCTATTTTTGGTGAATTTAGCACTAGATCTGAAAAGAATGCTACTATTAGTTTTTCTTGTCTTGTGAATACAGTGCCTGGAATAATTTGTGCCTCATCTTGCCATTACTTGTTTTTTTGACAACTTTTGGAGCTCCAGTTTTCGCTTTTCTTTGTTCTTTAACACATGGCTGGGAAAAAACCACAACTCCAAGGTGTGGAGATTCACCTTCAACTCAGGCTGTAATCGGATGGTCTACTCCCTATCATCAGCTAGCCGTTTACCTAACCGAAGAGAGAGGGAGGGAGGAGGAGACGCTGGAGTGAACGAGGCACTGATAGAGTGAACGAGAAGTCTAGAGGGTGTGGCTGTTAGTTTTTTATGCAGGCGCATGTGACCAACGTGGCAATCTTGTCTAACGTGGGCACGTGGCGCGCCAGCAGAGCAAAACCACTTTACAAAACTACCTTAAGGGGTTAAGTAAACAATATTTAAAAGGTTAGGGGGTTAAACACATGATTTATTAAGTTAGGGGGTTAAGTAATCAATCAACAATACGTGAGGGGGTTATATAGACTTATTCCATTTTGTGGTAACTTGCTTCCTCTTATTCTGCTTACAACATTGACTTATCCCTTCCTTTTATCAACCACAGTAGAAACAGATGCTACCTGTGTGACTGTCATTCCATTCAAAATACTGTATTTTTTCTAATCTTTTCGAATTGAAAATGCGCATGCAGCTATTGGCTGATAGAAGAACTTCAACCAATCAATCTCCAGCTCACCATAAAAAGGAAGGTGAGGAAAATATTTTATTTTTATTGCTTGACTAGCATGTAGAACAACAATCCTAAGACTACCACAGTATGTTATTCACTTTCACCTTCAGTGTAGCGAAGTTAATTGTCTGTGTAATAGCTATTATGCTCCATCTAATGAGCCTTGTATGTTGTGATATATGACATACCTAGCTGGTTTAGCTATTAGACCTGTCATGCATATGCCTAAAATCCACTTTGAATGAGGTTAATTGGTGATTTAGTGCTAAGGGAACAAGAAATGCTTAGGCTGATGTTAAACTCTTTGTTTATCCACATTATTTTTTGTGCGCCTGTCTAAAATCCAACCCAACAAATATTATCATGGAAGGTCAATTTTGTTCCTTGTTTGTTGATCCTTCACCCTGCTTGAGCAACCTACACTTTATATGGTAGCACACTGTACTTTATATCATGGTGGCAGAAAAAATGTTTCATTGGCACGACATATGTATGATCAATTTCTCATTGATCAAAGGAAACAGACCCTAGACTACATCCTGACTTTGTTGGTGAAACAATCTGATCACTTTGGGAAATTGTATTTCTCTGAATATCTCTGAGTTTGTTATGAGTAGCTGACTAAAATATTTCATTTCTATTCTTGAAAACTTCACCCGTCTTGGTAACACCACAGCTCCCCAACCAAGTCGCTATAAGCCTGGACACAGAGGAGATGATTTCGTCACCAAGTGAGTTGCTCTTTCGTTTTAGATTTTGTTCAGGTCCCTTAAATTTTCATCAAAACTTAATGGATGACGAATTTCCCAATGAACCTGCAGATTTCAGAGGAATGCTGGACTTGTGGCCAATGGTGTAGCAAAGAACTTGAATAAAGTTGGGACCTACATTAAAGACACCATGCATGATATCATGTATCCTTACCGCAAGCCTCCCAAGTGAACCTAGCTCAGGTTCCTTCTTGATCCTGGAGTGGAGTAGACACTTGGGGGAGGACCTAATCCATTACTTCCTGAAACACCTGGCTGGCATAGCGTGATAGCAGTAGCCTTCTCTTGATTTCTGAGTCTCTGTTGGCAGTTCTTTTTGCCTAGCCCTCGCATCCCCTTGCAATGCGTCGTTCATTTTGCTGGGTTCTTTACAGCAATATGTATAGGATGTGATTTAACAAACAATAAAGCAGTTCCTGTATTGCCTGCTTGGGGCTATACTTGTGAGAGTAATATCTAGTCACCATTGCGACTTCCACGGATGGATTTGCTTGGATAATTGGCAGTATACGGATATCATGGGCCTTTGCCTTTGATTCCTCAGCCCTGTGTCCCAAGGATTGAGATTTGAGCATGCCTACTGCCTACATCACCTGGCGCGTTGGCGTGTGTATATTTTGTCTCATGAATATCTTGGTATATACTTCATCCGATTCTTTGTATAAATCATTTTAGCCTTCTTAACTCTTTTTCAAATATAAATCGTTTTATATCTTATAGACATTTTTATCTTTTTTGTTTGTTATTATCAAGTAGAAATTGATTACAAATCATACAGATTAATGCCTTAATTTATTTAGTACCGTGTGTACAATAAGTAGGATTCCGGTCGGATACACGTATATATACGTGATTAATCATACGTATGATCTGCGTATGTCTACTCTGCAGACAGCAGACATAAATTAGAAGAGGTGGCACGTGCATCAATCAGAGCGATCGATGAGCCATAGAGGTAGTGCGTGTTCAGCTCCGCTGGAGCGCGGCGGCGGCGGCGGCGGCGCCTTTCTCCCAGACGGCGTAGTCGTTGCCGTGCGCGGTGAGCTGGTAGCCCGCCGGGACAACGCTGCCGACGTCGTAGCGGGGGCCGAGCTTGACGACCACCTTGCCGTCCACCTCCGCGACGTAGGCGTCGCCGTCGTGCAGCAGTATCTTCAGCGCGCTCGCCGCCGTGATGCCGTTCCTCTTCCTCACCGCCGTCAGCGCCGCGATCTCCTCCTTTAGTCCCCAGTCGAAGAAATGGTCGTAGAACTACACACATGTATACATCCGGCCATATATACGCGCGCATAAATATATTAAATTTTGATACCACTATACACGTATATACGTACAAAAATACCATGTGGACGAAGATGAGTAGTATATATATACGTACGATGCATGGTGTGCCGGGGTGGGTGAGGATGTAGGCGTAGCCGAGCATGACCTTGTCGGAGGGGAAGGGCCACAAGGCCTGGGTCGAGCCGGTGTCGTGGTTGTCGACGAAGGTGACGGCCTTCGCCGGCCACCACCCGATGACGCCGGGAGCCTTCCCCTGCGGGTCGATCAGCCGCCACAGCTCGCCCTCCACCGCCGCGTTCAGGATGCCCTTGGTCGTGAAGTCGAACACCATGCCCGCCGACGCCGTGCCGCCCACCCTGTCCACCCAGTCCACCAGCGCCTGCCGGTGCGAGTCCTGGTTGTACTCCGGCCTCCCGTCGCCGCCGTTCGACATCGAGTTCCACAGCTCCGCCACGGCGAGGCTCGGGGACGTGCCGTCGATGTACACCTTCGCCATCTCCGGCGAGTAGCCCTTGGCGAAGTCGAGGCGCCAGGCGTCGAAGCCGAGGTCGGACTTGAGCCAGAGGAGCCAGTCGGTCAGCTCCCGCTGGACGAGGTCGTTGAGGTGGTCGATGTCGGGCGCGGCGGCGAAGTCGTCGCCGGTGTCGAGGTTGCCGGTGCCGTCGGAGTACTGGGTGTCGTCGCGGCAGATCATGTGGGGGCCCCAGTCCAGGCGCCCGTCCGCCGTGCCGCCCTCGAAGATGCAGTAGATGCCGCGGCTGTCCTTGTAATCGGCGCACCGGTGGTTGATCACCACGTCGGCGATCGCCTGTACGCCCTTGCCGTGGAGCGCGGCGATCAGGGACTTGAGCTCCGCCTCGTTGCCGTACTTGGACGCGTCCAGGTCGTACAGCCGCCCAGGCATGTACCCTTCACATCATTTGCCACTTTTACAATTTTACATCAACTCTATCTAATCCTTCCAGTAAACAAACCAACTAATCCTCTGAAGTATGTATTTTGAAATTTGAATATACAAAAAATGGCACAGGTATCAAATCAGAAAAATAGAACAGGTAATTTTTTTTTTGAAATTTTATGATGAAGTAGCATATCAGTGTCAGTGTGCTATTATCTGTCCATTAATTGTTCTCATTTCTTGTCAGCTTGTCAGTGCAATTCTTTGTTCAGAAACGTCATATTCCTACTCAAGTGAAGTAAAGGCCAAAGCAAGAATCATCTGCACTTGGCAATCAGGGCTAAGCTAGCGTGCTGTCCACTCCACGCTTCTAGGATTAGTAATTTCGCTAGCTCCATGTTCAGAGTTTCAGACATGGAGCATGCAGGAGACGAACGTTCGGGGTACCTTGGGTGGAGACGGAGTGCGACGGCGGCGGCAGCCAGACGTGCGTGACTCCGGCGGCGGCGATGTCGTCCACCTTACCCGTCAGCATGTTGTACCACCCTCCGCTCTGCTTCCACGACTCCCAGTTGAACCCCTGAAACGCCATCACCAAACAGCTGGCTTCTTGAGCTCAACCAGCAAGCTGAAGACTGAACCGATCACGCATACGTACCTGGAACAGAATCCGATCGCCGGATGCCAATCCGAGAAGAAGGAGCAGGGAGATGCAGCACAGGTGTCTGCTCCCCATTGCAGCAGCTCTCCTCACACACAGAGACACTCTGAACTCTGATTCTAGCTTGGTGCTTTCTTGCTCACAGGTGTTGATGGCTTGGTTCTTGCAGGTTGCAGCAGGTGCGTACGTGTGTCGAGTATTTATAGGCTGCTGCTGCAACGGAGAATTTAATTCTAGATGCGGCGATGTGATGGGGGAGTTGCTTGGGGACAATTGCTGGGTACCGAACTCTGTTACGAGCTATTCGTGGTGAACTTTACTCAACTGATGGTGAGATCGAGATGATATGAGATGAATTCATGGCGGTCAAGTCCATGGAGGATAGCGCGCATGGCAGTATGGCACAACCGCACAAACTCCACGGAGAAGAAAGGATGGCTGGAATTCAAACGTACCGAAAAAGCCTTTAGCTTTCTGTTGCAATGCTTTTGTACACCTCTCTAATAGTGAATTTTATCATTCCGACGCTTGTGGTTTTCCATTTAAAAATCCCGTGTCTCTTGTGACTTCCTATGGTTGCTTTTATAACATCATGTAAAAATGATTTTTTTTTTCTGAATTATATGGAAGTCCTGTAAAATTAATGTGAAATTGAAAACAACTGGCTGCATATGGATTCTGAACATGTATAAGTTCTGTCAGATTACAAGAAGCCTGAGACAGTATTTTTGTATGGACAGTTTATAGAAGAGGATTAGCTGGTACAGTGTCGTCAATGTAATTTGCATATACCATCCCTTGAGCAATTCTGGAACGATTTTCCGACTTCATTATAGCACGACTTTTTAAGCGAATCAGCCGTGTAGGCTCTACCAAATTCGTTGAGCTGAAACAAACAAGACGACGATTTTAGCAAGTTCAGATTCGTCCACTGATCATTAAATCTGTTGACACGTAATTCTCCGTACAAAAACACCTAAATTACTGCAAAACGCTTGCATACAAGATAATGCAGAATAAATCTCGCATTTCCCTCGAGATGAAATAAAAAAACAGATTTGGAATTGTAAGTACTTGTTTAGCATTATGAGTGATACTGTTGTAGATGATGAGCATCTTGGAAATGTGGGCGATGTAAACGACGACGCCTGGACCATCTCACTGTCAGTTTTGCGTGGCTGCAAAAGCAACTGCGAAAATGACCTCTACTTGCCAATGGGCGATGTACTTATCCCTAATTGAAATAAAATAAACCCATCAGTAAGTTTGTTAGTTAGTAATTGTTTAAGGCCTAATAAACATGAGATGGTTACTCGTACATGGAGTATCACTACCATGCTACACCTAATTCTTGTAATATAGTCCTGGAAAATTCAGTTCATCCAGACAGATGATCCATCTAGGAAAGATCCACTTACATGTATTGGTACACGACAATAATATATTATCAGTTAAGCTAAGTATCTTTGTCTAATTTAGTGTTGATAATAATAATCTAATTTATCTAATGATCCTAATATTTTACTAAAAGTCATGATTATTAATCGATAAATTTATGATAACTTTATTGATATCAAATCCTAGATCATGTATCTATCCACTCATTCATTCTTGAATACAAGTTAGGGTGAGCCTCTCGATGCACAGAGAATTGGCAATGGATCTCAACATCCACATATTGTTGGCATCTTTCCAGTTGGATAGATAGAGCCGCTCGACAAGAATCACGACAAATCAAGGAGTTTGCCTGGATCGATCGTCTGGATTGGTCAGAGAGGTTTTGGTGATGTGGACAGATTCAGAGAGAACGGGCTCACAAATCACAATACATGGAGTAAATATCCATCTTTGAAAGAATAAGCCGAAACTTAGAGTCTCCGCGAGAATGATCTCGATTTCTTTTCCATTTTCCCAGCAGCGGCTGGCGGCGGCTTGATCTCCTCTCCCAGCGCACACAATCTTTTTGTGTTCTTTCTCTATCAGAAAAATTAATCATTTGCTAGTCGATTGAGTTTTGATTTTTTTCCATCTAAACTTTAGCTTTAATTAATATAATTTAATTTACCTCGAAATTAGCAGAGGTGGCACGAATAGGGGTTTGCACGTCTAGCTATCTCATCCTATTTCCGAGTATCTGGAACAAAAAATATAAGATGAATCATCACAGCACCAAACAAAAAGAATAAGCCGAAACTTAGAGTCTCCGCGAGAATTATGAACTACAGTACGGCACATTTACATCAATCCGTCTCACTTTAGCCCATAAGGCCCAAAGACGGCTGGTTTGATCGCTGCCATTGGTAGCGATCTATGTGGGCCGTCCGTGCTTAGTCAGGTTTGGTTGGTGGCAGTGACGGGCTCGGGCCAATGCTGGGACTAATCCAAACCGACCGAATCGAGGCAGACAGCCAAGTTGGTGAAGTCCAACGCGGACCAGGCTGGGACGCCGCCTTCTCCCGAAAGCCACGCCAAATGCAACCGCAACAATTCCCATTCTTTGCCGTTGACACGACCTTTCTTGCTTCCGACTATCTCCAACCCACCACTTCCAAACGTGCACGTGATTCATACTTCAACACCAAGGTTTGAATGTTTTTTTTGCAAACCGGAGTCGATAGGGATTTGAATTCAAGAATCAACTGCGTTCCTTCGAGGAAACTAAACCGTATTAGAGTTCTGAGAAACCAAAGCCACTTCGGAAACATGCAAAGAGCGAGACGGAGAAAGACGAAAGAGCAGCGAATTCAAACAAAACAGACATTTATTCCCAAACACACCCACCGCTGCCGATCAAATTGATAATATGTCACTATTCGAGCGATTTTAAAATATAACAAGTTTTATTTTAAACATATATATTAAAAGGACGAGTAAGAATACATTCTATTATTCTCCTCAAGATAGATGTTCTAAGGCTTATTGCATGTTTGAATGGAAGAAGTAATTCTTAAAATATTAAAATTTGATAAAATACAAATGTTAAAATAACAGTCGGAGCCCAGCAAAATTTATCAATTTCCTCTACGGCCACCAACCTTTCCCCGCTGGCTGGCCGCGTCTTCTTCCTCCGCAAGCCTCTCTCCCCGAGTTGATAGCCTCGCCGCCGCCTCCTTCCTTGATTACCTTTTCCCAAATTAGCACCGCCTGCGCCGATCCCCACCACCGCGGCCTCCTCCCTGAAACGAAGCCCAGCCGCCCAATCAATCGCCGCCGCCGCCGCATCCTCCCGGTTATAGCCCGACCCAACCGCCCCCACCGGCTCGCTGCTCACCATTCCCCTCCTTCCCCCGCGTCCCTTCAGCCTCCGGTCCGCACCGACGTGTGGGGGGGAGGAGATGGCCGCAGCGGCCGCCGCGTGCAGGCGTGGCCTGCTCCTGCAGCAGCACCAGTGGTGGCCGCGGTGGGCCGGCCCCTCGCCTCGCAGCATCTCGCAGCTCGTCAAGACCAACGGCCGCCGCGCCTTCCTCGTCGATACCCTCGCCCTGGTAGGTGCTCCACGAACGGTCTCATACCGCTTGTTTGTGTTTGCGTGCTAAATGCTGCTCAATTTTTCTGGGAGACTGCGTCGGAGAGGTGTTCGACGGAATGCGTGCGTCAAATGCTGAGTCGTGTGCTTATCCTCGGGTGATCATCGCATCGCAGGTGAGGAAGCTGGAGTCGCAGGGCGTGCCCACGAAGCAGGCGGAGGCAATCACCTCTGCGATCACGGAGGTCCTCAACGACAGCCTCGAGAGCATCTCCGAGTCCTTCGTCTCCAAGGCCGAGATGCAGAAGGTAACGCTATGTTGTGGCCAATTTTGTTTTAGGGTTTGATTGGTGGACTGGATGGCTTGCTTATTTGCCCGTTCAGTTTATTAAGGGATTGCCGGTTTGCTTTCCTGTGCGCAGGCTGAGATGCTACAGGAGTCCAATATCTCCAAGTTCAAGTCGCAAGTGCAGAGTTCGCAGGTATTGCAGGAAGCAAACACTGATCTTTCTAGTTGCTATAATGGGTTAACTTTGCTGGCTTTTTGTCAAACTTGGTCAGATAGATTTCACATGTTCGAGACTTAGCATTGTTTTCTGTGTGGATTATTTTACATTGCCCTATTTGGGTATGGTGGATTGTGAAAATCCCATTTAGGCTCCACTTTGGGCTATTGCTGTGTTGGAATAGATGTGTTGGGATGTGATATGGAGACTAGGATTGCTATTTTCCAACCATTCTTACCATCTTATCTTAATAGTGACAGCTGACAGATATATTTCAGATTTTCCTAAAAATGCCATTCTATCATGGAAAACTCTTTTGATAACTACCATTCCCACTGTTAGTGGAGTAGCTGTCTTGTTTGACTTGCAGATTAGATCTAGATTCAGGAATATTAGGATTTGTTGTGTATAGTCTATTCTACCCTTGTGAATAGGGCCCACATGTTGATCTTAGGCTAACTAATCTGCTTCGGCTAATATGCAATCAAACATTTCTCTTCTTGCTATCATCTCTCTTTCTATGACTAATCCTATCAAGTTTTTTACAAAATTCCATCGTAAGCAAAACCAAAGCTCTAATCACACAGTCTAAGCCAAAAAGAGAAATGGGAGAGAAATCAAGTTCATTTAACTAGTGATCGCACAACTCTTAGTCGCCGGAGAAGAGTTCATGGCCGTAAGAGCGCGTCGATGAAGCTGAAACAGTCGAGCAGGAGGTGACAGAGCGGGCCGTGCCAGCGTCGGCGGCGGTGGACGGTGTCCTCCCTCGTCGACAGCGTCATCTACAGGTAGGCATAGGCCGCGTGCTTCACCAGTGGGTTGCGTATCATGTGTATGTCCTCGCAGCTGCCACTGCCGCCGACGCAGGCTGCTAGCGAGCGCGACACCATGTACTCCGGCGACGACAGGATGTCCCAGAGGCTAGTGTACCCCCCGCGCCCTCCTCCATCCTCGGCTTCTCCACCGGGAGCAGCGGTGTCGGCATTCCGTGCCCCACTGCCATGCCCTGCCCCAGCGCCGTCACCGCTCCGTGCCCTATTGACGCCATCCTGCCTAGTCCTGCCCCTTCCATCTCCCTGTGTGGCGAATGTGCGAAGGAAGCTGTTCAGTGCTGTTAGATTGAGAAAAAGAATTGAAGGGGTATGCGTGTAATGGCAGTGGTGGGTAAATAATAGCAAACTTCATGAACACATCTAAAACATCAATTCGTAGAGCACCCCTTGAGGTGCTCCACAAAAAACATGGAGCAACACCCTAGATCTTGATTTTTTACAGATCTAAAAACTAGGAGCTAGACCGGTTTGGCTAGAAGTTTGTAGAGCTGAGCTACAAAATGTGGAGCGGAGTGGTCCTAAACATCCTCTTATATTTCTTAGCATCTTGTATATGTTTATTTAAGTAAATTACATAGTTATCAAGGCGTCGCTTTAGCGCTAGAGCGCTCGGCGAGGGTAAGGCATATACCCTCCAACGTTGCCTCCCACGCGAAGAGGCCTGGCGCGGTGCAGATCTGGCGCGCAGAGGCC